>CAJNJA010011212.1:0-13777 GCA_905231915.1 Symbiodinium necroappetens | reverse complement strand
CAGACCTCTGCAGAGAGAAAGGCCACTACACCTTTTCTTTTAACAAAAAAAACCCTAAACCCTAAACCCTACCTGGGACTCTAATTACCTACAGTTTTATGGGTTCTACCTACTAATTAAGGGGTCATGGCTGCTAAACTGTAGGTAAAGAGGGTTACAGGTAAACCCTAAGCCCGCGAGATGCCGCTGTACAGCCTTGGTCGGGTCATGTACCCTCACGCCCTTAACCTTCGACCCTAAACCCTCAAGCCCTAAGCCCTCGAAGGGTTTAGGGTTTAGGGTTTAGGTTCTTTAGCGTCTTTAGGGTCTTTAGGGTCTTTAGGGTGTAGGGTTTAGGGTAAGCCCTCGACCCTAAAACGACGAAAAAGCCAAGGCGTAAGGGTGGACATGCGCTGAAATACGTTTGCGCGTCTATCCCTTACCCCTCGAAAGCTACGAGTCCCTTTCTGATGCCCTTCGAAAGAAAACCTTAGTATAGGGGCCTTAGTGATGAGAATAGGGCTTGGGGTCCAGGATAGCCTAGCTCTGATAAGGAACCCTAAGAAATAGGATCGGAACGAGTTCAGGCCCGATAGCTACACACCCTTTGCTCATGCATTTCGATATGGGTAGTTCTCTATATTAGGGTCTTTGTCTAGGTCCCCAAAATAGTACGGCACCCTTATAAAAGGAGCCTAAGAGGGACCCTATTTTAGACTTTAGAGAACTACCCAAAGAATGCCGCCCTGAATCCTGACGACTCGCCCAACAAACTTTCGTAAAGCCACGGAGGGCTTCCACAAGCTGCCCCTGCTGCGGTGGATGATATAAATCTGCAGTACCCCATAATGAGGAGGATACCAGTTTAGGGTCGTTGAGGCCATGCAGGATTTATATCATCAACAGTACTACGAAAGCTGAAGCACGAGGGCCTAGGGACCTGAAAACAACCTTTAAGCCGTAGCGCCACTCGCCCACTTCCCGGGATTTATTTTTCAAATCGGGGTCTACATCTATAGTAGACCCCGCCACCGTTAAGCCTAAGCCATGATGATAAGCCATTAGTGAACCCACACCTATATCTGACCTGAAATCGTAACAGGTCCCAAACTACAACACACCCTAAACCCTAAAGCCCCGAAGCTCTAAACCCCTAAACCCCTAAACCCTAAAGCCCTAAGCCCCTAAACCCTAACTCCCTAAACCCCGAAACTCTAGCACCACCCAAGGAACAAAAAACAGAAAAAACAAAAAACAAGCGCTAGTGGACAGGTGAGAGAGCGCTCCGAGCGGCAGAAGACGGAGCTCAGTCGTCTCCAAGAGGTTCCTCCTCTGGGGCGTTTTTGGGGTTTCGGGGTTTTGGGGTTAAGGGTTTTAGGGTGTGGGATTTAAGGGTTTGGGGTTCAGGGGTTTCGGGGGGTTTAGGGATTCAGGGGTTAGGGTTTAGGGGTTTAGGGTGTTGGGGGTTTCGGGGTTTAAGGGTTTAAGGGTTTAGGGTTTGAGGGATTAGGGTGTAGGGTATTCCTGATATCACTACCACTCTTCGGCCGGAGAATCCCTGGGTTTTTGTTTCGGTGGGTCGTTTTTGGGGTTTCCCTGGCCCTTGGTTCATGTCCGGGTCCGACGTGAAGTATCATGTATACTCGGTGTGTGTGTGTATATATATATATGTATATATGCATATATCACATACCGCAGTTGAGGCTTCTTTAAACTTTAAACCACCATTTTTGCAAAGCATGAATATTCTTACCACTTATGGAACCCTTCTGACATGTCAAGCCCTCGAGACATCAAGCGATAGAAGTTTGGCGCTCATAAGCCCTTTAGCTCGCAACGTCAGCTAACATAGGAGCCTCAAAAACTACGTAGACCAGGGGCTTGTGGTGTAACATACTGCACTCTTGTCTAGTACCCTAATCCCTAAACCCTAAACCCCTAAACCCCTAAAACCCTAAACCATAAACCCCTAGTCCCCACAAACCCAAGCTCATTCTTCTGACGCCTATGTTGCGCCTTGCCCCAGGTGGAGAGGCTGTCGCAGGCCGGGCACATGCTGAACTTGCATCCTTTCCTCCTGGGTTCTTGTTAAGGGACTTAAACTTAAGTTACCATAATAAGGAAACCATACTAATTACCATCGTAAGTGACCATAACAAGGAAACCATACTATTTACCATAGTAAGTTACCATAATAAGCAAACCATATTGCTTACTATAGATTTCTATTAAGGAAACCATACTAACTACCATAGTAAGTTGCCATAATAAGGAATCTTGATATAGACCGACAGAGCTCGGTTAAACCATGTTAAACTCCCCTAAACCCTAAACTAAGATTCCTCGAAAGCCCGTGAAACCCTAAGCTCTAAAGCCCTCTAAAGCCTTTCGAAACGCTCAAGTTCTAAACCCTCAACCTTAGAACCCTGATAAAGGAGCACTTTAGGGAACACTAAGCCCTAAATCCTAAAACCAGCTGCGGTTAGCCCATTGCCGCGCCCGCAGACAGGCAAGCAATGGCTGACTCGACTGAGTTCTTGATTGGAATCCGTTTAGTTGCCAAGTGTCTCGCTCCGTGACGGTCCGCATGACCGATTGCCTTGGCTCTTATTTCGGCTTTGGCAGGAGATGCGGCGAGAAATCCAATCTCTTCGAGATGTCTGGTGCTCAAACGGCTTACATAGGGTTTGGGGTTTCGGGTTCCCTAAGCCCTGAACCCTAAACCTTAAACCCCTATAAACCCTAAACCTAAACCCTGAAGGGGTTGAAAGCCTCCATCAGGGCTTTATCGGGCTGCAAAAAAGAGAATTTGCCAGGGGCTGCAGCGGAGCGCTCAAGCTTTTTTTCTGTTCCAAGGGGGGAGCGTAGGGTTTAGGGTTTAGGGTTTCTTACATTTGCAGTGTATGTTTGTGGACTTATTTCTGAGGGTGCGGAGGGTTAGGTCTGCTTCCCTTACACCTTCGTGGTTTCAGGGTTTTGGGGTTTGGGGTGGACGGTTTAGGATTGGGATTCTTGAGGATCTTCCTCTCAGTCGTCGTAAAAGCAGCTGTTGATTTGCTCCTTTGGGTCTGTATTCTGTCCACTGTTTAGGCTAGGTCATTGCAAGGACTCCGAGTTGGAGTCTCGCTGTTCATCGTCGCGTGGTCTCCGAAACTGACTTTCGGATTGGGCCCAGCTCAATTGACTCAGAGTATAGGTCTAGTTCTAGTAAGATGATGACTTTCCCAATATTAATAGTTCCCTATAGCTCCCTACATACACCGTACATACACCCTCTAGACCCCATTCTCTGATCAGGTGCGGGGTTACGAGGATGACTTAGTGTAGGGTAGCTTGAAACATCATCCCCAGCCGCAAACCCTCGTAAACCCGACCAGTCAAACGGCTAATTACTCCAGATCGTACAAATGGAGGCTTTGAAAACCTTTGATGGAACCTTTTACGCATTTATGAAGCCACGTCTAGAACAACCATATAGAACCTTGAAGAGAACCCTCATAAGAACTTTCGTAAAATTTCGTAAAACCCTGATGAGTACTCTTATCAGAACCCCTGTAAGAACCACCCTTAAATTAAATAAGAACCCCTCAGAAGAACAAATCAAAAAAAACTTACGGAACCCTCAGCCCTTTATGGTTCCTCAACCCTAAACCCTATAAATCCTATAAACCCTAAACCCTCTGAGCCCTAAACCCTGAACCCTAAGCCCTAAGCCCTAAACCCTAAGCCCTATAAACCCTAAACCGTGTCCTCTGAGTGGACTTCCTCCCATCTCTCGGCCCAAGGAGCAGCTCCAGTTCCAGGACATGCAGAGAAGTGCAGGGCTTTAGGGTCTATAAATTGTCTATAAAGTTTAGGGACCCTTTTACGGAGTTTAGGGTTTAGAGTTTAGGGTCTATAGGGTTTAGGGACCCTAAACCCTAAACCCTAGACCCCTTAAAACAAGAAAACTAAACCCTGAACCCCTAAACCCTAAGCTGAACTTGGTTTCTGGGTTTTAGGGGTAATCCAAGCTCCCTTAGGTTTAAGGTTTAGGGTCTATGGTTTAAGGAAAAAGCAGTTCAAGGTTCAGGGTTTTGGGTTCAGGGTTTTTGGGTTTCCTTTGGGGTTTTAGCTTAGGGGTGAAACCCTTAAACCCAACCCCTCAACCCCTAAACCCTGAACCCCTAAACCCCTAAGCCCTGAACCCCTAAACCCTAAAACCCTAAACCATGAACATTTAAAGCCCTAAACCCTAAACCCTATAGGATCTAAGCTGAGTTCCTAAACCCCTAAACCCTGAACCCAAAACCCTGAACCCTAAACCCTGAGCCCTAAACCTATGGATCCCTTTAACGGAACCCTGAGAGATCCCTAATTAAACCCCATTAAAACCCCTAAAGCAGGGCAGAGTCGGGCCTTGGAGGTTCTATGCGTTTAGGGTTTTTGGGGAGTCAGCAGGGGGATCCTGGGGTTCAGTGGCTGATGGGTTTTAGGGTTTTAGGTTTTTAGGTTTTGGTGTTTTAGGGTTTCAGGTTTTTAGGTTTTGGTGTTTTAGGGTTTTAGGGTTTGGGGTTTTAGGGTTTAGGGTTTATCAGACATCTTTGGAACCCTGCATACTCACCCCGAATCCTCGGGGCAGCCGAAATTCGCAGGAGGAGCGCCGGCAATTCCAGAAGTTGCAAGAGGCGCGATCTGAACACTCAAGTTGCCAAGAGGGTTCGGAGCTTTTTTCGCAGAGACTCGGGTTTCTTTGCAGGTTCTATGTTGAAGGGCTTGTAGTGCTCCCAGCAGTACTCTAAAGTCTCTTGATTTTCGAGAGTGCCTTGATTGTGAGGAGGAAAATCGAGCCTGCTTGAAGCCAGCACGCAGCCTTACAAGGATCCACAACAGTCTCCACGTTGGATCCTGGTGGAAGGGATGGTTTCCACCTCGAATCGAGCTGCATCCCTTAGCAGATCCTTTACCGGGGCCCTACAAGGATCCTTTACAGCGTCGTTTGCAGTGACCGCTTGCATAAGCCCCTAAACCCGTAAACGCCTAAACCCCTAAACCCTAAACTCTAGACCCTAAACTCTAAACCCTAAAACTCTAAGGCCTAAACTCTCAAACCCTAAAACTCTAAACTCTAAATCCCTAAACTCCTAAACCTTACCTCTACTTGGAGGCACATTGGACTTAGTAAGTGGTTATAAGTAGAGTTATAAGTAATTACCCTAAATGGAGATACCCTATTTATAACCCTACATATAACCGACTTACTAAGTTCCCTCGGCCTCCATGTAGCTTTGGGGTACCCTAAACCCTAAACCCTAAACCCTGAACCCTGAACCCTAAGCCCTAAACCCTGAACCCTGAACCCTAAACCCTAAATCCTAGTTCCCTGGGCCTCCAAGTGCCGCTTGGCAGACGCATTCGCGGTGCGCGGACAATCAGCGAGAGCTCGCTCAGCTGCGCGAGGCTTCCCTGGGACTCTTATAGGGTTTAGGGCTTTAGGGTTTTAGGGGTTAGGCTTATAGGGTTTGTAGGATTTAGGGATTTAGGGTTTAGGGCTTAGGGCTTTAGGGTTCAAGGGTTTATATCCTGTGTAGGAGAGACTTGGGTTTCTGAGGGGTCATAGGTGTAATTTTGGTTTATAGGGTTTAGGGTTTTAGGCTTTAGGGTTTAGGGTTTTAGGGTTTAGGTTTTAGGATTTAGGGTTTTAGGGTTTAGGGTTTAAGGTTTAGGGTTTTAGGGTCTAGGTTGATATGAGTCAGGGTCCCTTTTTGGGGGTTCCTTAATTTTAAAGGGATCTTTAAGGGTTCCTTTTTGCGTTTGTATAAGGTTACTATGGTTGATGATATAAATCCTGCATTACTCATAATAAAGGAATATACCAAAATTCCCATAGTTGAGGGCCCTTACAGTGATGCAGGATTTATATCATCAACAGTAGGTGTAATGTAGAGGCCGTAATACTTACCTAAATCATTTTTGGGGGGCTCCTTATTGGAATTGTCGTATTAGTATAGAGTGGCCAAAAACCCCATTCTAATTATTCAAGGCCCCTACATTGTAGTAGAAGCCCAAAAGTTGGAATCTCAATAGCCTCAATCCTTAAGAGCAATGTATAGGGAATCCCCACGCCGTTTGTCAGTAATCCGGTTTCCAATTTTTGTTGAGGGGCTTACTGTAGGGTTTAGGGTTTAGGCCCTTTAGCAGGGATGCATTATAAGGGTTAAATGAACTATTTTGCTAATGTTTGTTGAATGAGGGTCAAGGGTTTAGGATTTGTGGGTTTAGGCACCTAGGTTTTTTGATGTGTGGCAGGGGTTTAGAATAGTTTATGAGAGTCGGTGTAGGGGATCGGGATACCGGGCTTGGGTTCATTTGGGGGTTTTGGAATGTGTGTTTTGCTGTTGATGAGATAAATCCTGCAATACCTTATAAGGACCCTAAACTATGGGAATTATGGTATATTCCTTTATTATGAGTAATGCAGGATTTATATCAACAACCATAATAGCCTTATACAATCCAAAAAGGAACCCTTATAAATCCCTTTAAGGAACTCCAAAAGGGACCCTGATTCATATCATCAACCGTAGGTCTTTGAGACAGGCCTTAGAGTAGAAGTCTGAAAGCTGAGACTTGACTGGGGCTCTGGAGGCTTTTATGCAGCTATCCGGAATCATATTCGGGTTTAGGGTTTAGGAGTTTGGGGTTCAGGGTTTAGGGTTTCGGGAGTTTAGGGTTTAGGATTTTAGGGTTTAGGGTTTAGGGTTTCAGGGTTTTTGGGGTTTAGGGAGTTTAGGGTTGTAGGGTTTAGGGAGTTTTAGGGTTTAGGGTTTAGGGCTCCTCCTCACCCTATCACCTTGGCCACTTGGCGTGCTGAAGTCCAGCGTAAACATGCACATAGCAGTGCTGGTCCTGACGGCGTTTCGCGTGCGGATTACTTCTTCTGCCAGTTGACTTGACACAGGCTCTTTTGGACCTCTGCCACCATGCTGAGGCCACTGGCGATTGGCCACGTCAGATGCTTGACGGTGCTGTAACTGCCTCGGAGAAGATCCCTGATGCTTCTCTGGTTGGCCAGTTTCGGCCCATAACGGTGCTGTCGTTGACGTATCGTGTCTGGTCCTCCATCCGCGCTCGGCAGTGCCTCGCGCATTTGGCTCGTTATGCTTCGCCGGGCCTTCTTGGTAACCTTCCAGGTCACGAAGCGCGTGAAGTCTGGTATTGATGCGTGGCAGGGGTTTAGAACAGTTTATGAGAGTGGGTGTAGGGCTTCGGGATACCGGGCTTGGGTTCATTGGGGGGTTTTGGAATGTGTGTTTTGCTGTTGATGAGATAAATCCTGTATCACCTTATAAGGACCCTAAACTATGGGAATTATGGTATATTCCCTGGTATGGGTAGCCTAAACTCTTAAACCCTAAACCCTAATTCCTAAACCCTAATTCCTAAAACAACCCTAATCATTATTATGAGTAATGCAGGATTTATATCATCAACCGTAGGTCTTTGAGGCAGGCCTTGGCGTAGAAGCCTGAAATGCTGAGACTTGGTCTCTGGAGGCTTCTATCCTAGTATCCGGAATCATATTCGGGCTTAGGGTTTAGGGTTTTAGGGTTTCAGGGTTTAGGGGGTTGAGTTTAGGGTTTAGGGTTTCAGGGTTTTAGGGTTTAGGCCGGCTTCGGGGTTAAGGGCTTTGTCTAGTACATTTCAGGTGGGTAGTTACCGTTATAGGCGCCTTATAGAAGGTCTATATACCTTATAGAAGCCTATAGACCCCAAAATTTCTCCACCTGTAGTTTCCTCTAACTAACCCTGAGGTACCCAAGGGCACCGTCAAGCTCGGAACCCCATCCTCCTTTAACCTAAAACCCTAAACCCTACACCCTCCTTGCCCTAAGACCTGAAGAGCCCTAAACCCTCCTGGCCCTAAAACCCTAAACCCTAAACGCTCCTTACCCTAAAACCCTACACCCTCCTTACCCTATCCTACCCTGAAGCCCAAAACCCTCCTCACCCTCCAGCCGAAGATGCTCGTAACTGCGAAGCCAATCAGATCCCTGCAAACATTTTTGCAATGCCCAAGGAGGACAACCAAATAAGATGCCCGAGCATGCAGGCTGCAGTGCAGGCGGCAGCGGATAGGGAGGAGATGGAGAGGCTGCGCGAGGCCAGGCCAGTGTACGTAGCGTTTGTTCCGTGATTGTTCCATTCCTTTTTTCGATTTGGTTATTGCCTTTGTGCACATCTTCACTGAAGATGTGCGCAATTAAGAAAGAGGCTGAAAGAGGGAACTGAATCAGTTTCTTCTTTCAGCCTCTTTCTTATTTGTCTTTAACCGATAATGATAGACCTTAACCCTAGACGTTACGACCTTATGAATATGAACCCGAGCCCCTATCCCTACCCTACCAAAAGCCATAAGCCCCAAACCATACTGCCTTACGACCTCAAAGCCTAACCCACAAACACCCTAAGCCCCAAAACCCCGAACTAACTAACTAACTGACTGACTGACTGACTGACTAACTATCTGACTAGCTAACTAACTAACTAACTAACTAACTAGCTAGCTAGCTAGCTAACTAACTAACTAACTAACTATCTAACTAGCTAACTAACTAACTAACTAGCTAACTAACTAACTAACTAGCTAGCTAGCTAACTAACTAACTAGCTAACTAACTAACTAGCTAATTAACTAACTAACTAACTAACTAACTAACTACAAAACCCGGACAAACCCATGGTAGGAGAATCGAGCATCAAAGCAGCGCGCAGCGGCTTTGGAGGCCCGGTTCGGGGTTTTCCGGCTACAGGGCTTGGGCTACTGCTACTACTGCTCGTAATACTAGTAGTAGTAGCAGTAGTAGTAGTAGTAGTAGTAGTAGTAGTACTAGCACTAGCATTATTAGTTCCAGCAGCAGCATGCATACTGTAGCTACTGCTACTTTAGGACTACGAGCAGTACTAGAACGAAGTCTTGCTAGTACCAGCCGTTGGACAATAACGAGTCATGGCCATAACATGCCATAACAAACATACTCACCGCATTGACAACCTCCGTAACGACAAAAATCGCTCCAGTGAAGCTACCGGTATTAGCGGCAAGCCTGGTTATGAGCCGGGGCTTGACTATTAGTATATCACCATCACCCCATTGAGCCTATAATAAACCCTAGACCCCTAAAACCCTAAACCCTAAACCCCTAATTCCCAAACCCTAAACCCTAAGCCTATAGCCCAGCAATGCCAGCACTGGCCCGGCCCAGCCCCAGAGCCTTAAGCCCCAAAAGCCCCCCCAAGGTTTCTAGACTTCGCGCATCAAAACATCCAGCGAGCCTCTTGTAGAGCCCTTGTAGAGGGTTGAGGGTTTAGGGTTTAGGGTTTACTACACCCTAAACCCTAAACCCTAATCCCTAAATTAGGGTTTAGGGTCTACTAAACCCTAAACCCTCAACCCTAATCCCTAAATTAGGGTTTAGGGCTTACTAAACCCTAAACCCTAATCCCTAAGCTAGGGTTTAGGGTTATATAGAGTTTAGGGTTGAGACCCTAATTAAGCCCTAAACCCCAAAAAAAGAAAGAAACCTAATTTGGGGGGTTTAGGCCGCCTAAAAGGAACCCTTAAACCCTTAAAGGACCCTTAGATCAAATGAGCTCTAAAAGGAACCCTTAAAGGATCCGACTGCAAAGATCCTTCAAGCCGAAGCTCCCCCGGCCTGTGAAGAGGCGGAAAGGGCCCGCTACGAGGAGACCCTGGCAAGGCAGAAAGACGCCATGAAGGCCGGGAAATGCTGGCCCGACGGTTTAGGGGTTACTGTAGGGGTTTAGGGGTTTAGGGGTTTAGGGGTTTAGGGGTTTAGGGGTTCAGGGTTTAGGGGGCCCATTTATTTCTTTCAGGGTTCCGGCACAGGGGTGCTATGTGGTGTTTTGTAAGTAGCTTTGTGCCGGGCTCTTCAATTTGGGGGTTCTACTCTATTTTAACTGCATCCTGATGCTGCAAGAGCTTATCAGGGCTTATGTACGGCTTTTATGGATTCCGTCAGAGAACCCAAACCCCCTAAACCCTAAACCCTAAAACCCTAAACCGTAAACCAATAAACCCTAAACCCTTCACCCCTAAACCCTAAAAATCCTAAACCCTAAACCCCTGTAAAGCCTCGGCTAGAGCTGTGAATCTCGTTGCCAGGAGATGCAGACGAAGCTGCAGGAGATGATGCAGCACAGTAAGGACAGAGATCGACAACCCCTAATCATGTTTTTTAGGGTTCAGGGTTTAGGGTTTATAGGGTCTAGGGTAATTATGTTTTACAGTTTAGGGTTTAGCGTTTAGGGTTTGACAACCCCTAATTCTCTAGGCTGCTCAGTAGCATACGTTTTTTCCTTTTTGGGTTCCTGGATTCCTAGTAGATTACAACGAACCTTAAACACGTATATACTTTTTTTTTCGAGGGGGTTGCTGAAGAGCCTAGGGCCTAGTTCTTTTTTAGGGTTTAGGGGGTGTTATAAGGGGTTCGACAGGTTCTGCAAGGTTTTGGGCAAAGGGCCTGACAGGGATTCTGCACGGGTGTTTTGAGCACTGCATGGGCGGCTTCACAAAGGTTGTCTAGGGTTTATGGGGAAACAAGGGCTTCTGAGGGTCTTCCGAGGATTTCGAAAAGGGTCTTATCGGGTGTTACAAGGTCTGTGCAAATCCGAAACAACTTCCTGTGCCAGGGAACCCCGAAACCCTAAACCCTGAACCTCTCCGTATTGTGTGAACGCGACTCTGGGGAAAAAATCCGTCACGCTTTTTGAAAACCAAAACACAACCCTGAACCTGAAAAAGCATGACCGAAACGAAGAGACTCCTGATTTCTAAACTTGAACCCCTGAACCCATTCGGGCATAGGGCTTAATTAGGGCTACCGTTCGTTCCCAGAGACTCCAATATCCCTTAATTGCGGAATATACCTTAAATTATAATAGGAACCCTAATAAGATTTATGGTATACTCCTTTTTTGGGGGATATTGGCGTCTCTGGGTCACTGAACCGTCCAGGGACCGAGGCTATTTATATTTTAGGCTCGGGGAATTGGTTCCGGTGAGATACGGTATCTACCCTGGAAGGAATCCTTATAGCATCCGAGCCTTTTAAAGGAGCCCTAAACCCTACAAGCCGAAACCCTAAACCCTAAATTCCAAACCCGAAAACCCTAAACCCTCCCTAAACCCTAAACCCTGAACCCTATAAGCCAGTAAGCATGAACCCTGAACCCTCTTCAAGTCGTAGCCTAAAAAGGAGGATAGGAAGCCTCAGCTTCAGGACTCAGGCGCGGAGGCTGTGGTGCAGAAGCTCATGAAGAAGGCGTCTGGGGTTAGGGCAAGGACCTGGGAATCCAAAAACCAATTTTATTGAGGGTTAAACTCTATGATAACGGGGTCATAACCTAGTAGTTTGTAGGATTTAAACCCTAAACCCTAAACCGTTAAGGTCACAGGGAAGATTTAAGGTTTAGGTTGTTAGGTCTATCCGGCTCTCGGTCTTCCCGTTGTTTGGGGTCAGGGAGTTTAGGGGTTGAGTTGTTAGGATTTGTGTGGTTTCTGTTTTTTTTGTTGTGGGGGCTCTGTAAGGGTTCTATAAGGGCACCTCATAAGGATTCTATGACAAGACTTCGGGTTTGGGGAGGCTTCGGATGTTTACGGCTCACGTTCCACCCAAAGGCCCATGCCCAGTTATACTAATCCCTTATATTAACCCTTTTATAGTAACCCCTCATAGTTAGCTCCTTATAGTAAGTCCTTATAAGTAACCCCGCGTTCCGGTTTTAAGGTTTAAGTTCTTGCCTTGAGCTCGTTAGGGCGCTCAAGGGCTGTTGTAGGGTTTAGGGAATAATGGCCCAAAGCCTCTAAAAGGCTATTGCTCTACAGAGTTTTGGGGTCCAGGTAATCCTAGCCTGGAGCGGCATGAAAAGCCAAGAGCTGTAACCCTGACGCCGTAAATCGAGACTACGGAGTCCCTCTCACCTATGGTTTAGGGTTGAGGGGTTCAGGGTTTAGGGAGTTAGGGGTTTAGGGGTTCAGGGTTTAGGGAGTTTAGGGTTTAGGGATTCAGGGTTTAGTGAGTTTAGGGCTTAGGGATTCAGGGTTTAGGGCGTTTAGTGGTTTAGGGAGTTTAGGGGTTTAGGGCGTTTAGTGGTTTAGGCTACGGGTTTAGGGAGTTTAGGGTTTAGGGATTCAGGGTTTCGTGGTTTAGGGGCTTAGGGGTTCAGGGTTACACTGTGACTCCCTAGCTACGAAAGCCCTGGACCCGATTCCGCTCTCCTCCCGGCCCTCGACAAAAGTCTGAATCCCGTTTGAAGCCCGTAAAGTCTAACCCTATGCTAAATATAGGTGGGTAGTTGCCGTTCTAGGAGCCTTATAGAAGGTCTATATACCTTATAGAAGCCTTATGGAAGCCCTATCTACCCCAAACTCCCCACCTGTAGATTCCTTTAACTTAAGGCAAGTCTAAACCGTACACCCTTACTAGACCCTAAAGCCTAAACCTTGGAAAGCATCCCTCAGGAAGCCAACCCAAACCCTATACCCTAAACCCCAAGCCCTAAATCCCTAATCCCTAAGCCCTAAACCCTAAACCCTAAACCCCTAAACCCCTAAACCCCTAAACCCTAAACCCCCAAACCCCCAAACCCTTAAACCTAAGCCCCAAACCCTAAACCCCCAAACCCCCAAACCCCTAAACCCCTAAACCCTAAACAGCCCCAGGCTGGCATCTCCGACGAGGTCGTGATCTCCACCGAGCAGGCGCCTTGCTGCGAAAGGGGTCGTTGGCTCTCGGTTGTGGGGTCTTTGCATAGGAGTTTCAAGGGTTTAGGGGTTTAGGGCTTCAGGGCTTTAGGGGTTTAGGGTTTAGGGGGTTTAGGGTTTAGGGGTGAGTTTAGGGTTTATATAGGGGTTTCAAGGGTTTAGAAGACTTCTACCCGGTCTTTTCGGAGTGTGGTTTTCAATTTAGTCGTGTTTTTCAGGTTTGGTTGAGGGTGCGTCTTCGGGCTCCTTTTAAAGGATCTCCTGGGATTCTATAAGGAGTATGGGCCCCCACGGGATTTAGGGATTTTGGTACTGTTGATGACATGAATCTTGCCTTACCTTCAGGACCCTAAACTATGGGAATTATGGTATACTCCTTGTTATTGGAGTAACGGGGTTTAGGATTTAGGGTTTAGAGGTTTAGGGGTTTAGGGGTTTAGGGTTTAGGGTTAAACTTGGAGGTTTTGGGATCCGGTGTATGGCTACGCAGTTTTGCAGAAGCAGATAAGCAACCGCATACGTCTGTACCTATGTCTATATTCATGTTTTATCTACACCTATCTCTATATACATCTACATCTGTATCGACATCTAAGTCTAGGTTTATGTCTATATCTAGAGAGACAGAGATAGATATAGAGACAAAGACAGAGAGAGATAGACACAGAGAGAGAAAAGCCTAAACGCTAACACCCTAAACCCCAAACTCTAAGCCTAAAGCCAAAAAGCCCCTAAACCCCAAACCCCTAAACCCCTAAACCCCTAAACCCCAAACCCCTAAACCCTTAAGCCCTAAACTCTGAACCCGAAGCCCTAAACTCTAAGCCCTAAACTAAACCCGACGCCCTAAACCCTAAACCCTAAATCCGAAACCCCAAACCCCTAAACCCTTAAACCCTAAACTCTAAACCCCAAGCCCTAAACTCTAAGCCCTAAACCCTAAACCCGACGCCCTAAACCCTAAACCCTAAACCCTATAAGCCCTAAACTCTAAAGCCCCTAAACCCCTAAGCCCTAAACTCTAAATCCGAA
>CAJNJA010011211.1:0-13777 GCA_905231915.1 Symbiodinium necroappetens | reverse complement strand
AAAGCAAGTCAACATGCAGCATGCGAGGTTTTAAGTTAAGCCCAAGCCCCAACAAAACCATAAACCCCTGGACACCATCACACCTTAAGAGTGAGGATAGGTCTTTATCACGGGGAGTCTTCGCGGGGAACCAGGTGGCCTACCACCTCTGCCGGGAAGGCGCTGTTCTTGCGATTCCAGTTCAGGGTTTAGGGAAAGTTTAGGGGTTCCGGCATGAATCTCAAGAGCTCTCATAGCAGTCCTCGTAGTCTTTCCTCTACTCTCCCATAGGCACCAGTATTGTAGGGTCGGAATAAGCAGCAAGAACAATCCCGCATAGAATAACTACTGTGTAGCTCTTCTGAAGACACTTAGACACTTATGAAGCCATCGTGAGGTCCATACAGGGACCGGTGTCTTGTCATGGCCTCTAGATTCTAGATTATAGTACTTCTAGTAACCCTTGTAAAAACCCTGAAGTCCTAAAGGCACATATGTTAAATCCTGAAGCTTAAACCAAAAGCCCTCAAGCTGCTAAACCCTAAACCTTAAACCGACCACCCCAAACCTGTCAAACCCTGAACCTTAAACCCTAAAACTCAGACCGACAAGCCTAAACCTGCTAAACCATAAACCCGTTGCAAACCCTAAACTTGAAGCCTTACACTGTCAAGCCTAAGCCTGTTTAACCCTGGACCCTAAGCCTTAAGCCCTAAACCGTAAACTGACAATCCGAAACCCAAGAGCCCCACACAAAACGCCGCTTCGCAGGCTTGGCCTTCACCCCGGGACGCACCAGAGCTGCTTGGGGTTGGAACGGCCAGGCCCTGGCTCTATGGGTTTGGATAAAGGTTTTGGGTTCAGGGTTCGGGATTTGCTGGGTTTATGGTCTAGGGGTTTTGGACTCGAAGGGTTTGAGTTTAGGGTTTAAGGTTTGGAAGGTTTCGGGGTTAGGGTTGTTAGCAGAGCTTCAACTTCTTCCGGCTGTAAGCTGTTTTGCGGGGGTTTGGTCTTTGGTCCATCTTGAGAGATTCGGGCTCCTTGGTGAAGGCCTTGGGAGTTACCCAAAACCCCAGACTGCAGACGCAAACCACCACAGCCCAATGCCAATGCCCTAAATAGTTTCAGGCGTTGCGTGTTTATCTTCCGGGTTGGAGTTTGGGTTGTAGGTCTGCAGGTGGAGGGTTTTGGCATCTACTGGCTTTGCGGAATGCTGGGCTTATGTGAACCTGTATAGTCCTTAGTGGCCCTTGTGGAAAAGCGTCTAGTAACTGGTGCGACGGTCACAAACCCCAAAACCTAAAGCCCTGAATGCAGTTACGGCTT
This sequence comes from Symbiodinium necroappetens, assembly GCA_905231915.1. NCBI lineage: Eukaryota > Dinophyceae > Suessiales > Symbiodiniaceae > Symbiodinium > Symbiodinium necroappetens. The sequence continues at coordinate 12,472 of CAJNJA010011211.1, read as the reverse complement.
GAGGCCTTCATTGCTATATGCTACTTATTGTTTGAAAGAGGGTGGGTCAGCGTTTCCTGCCTTGTCAGAAACCTACATACACTCCACCGTCCCGTAGCAGCGACACGGAGCCGCCTTGAAGGGCCGGGACCCCAACGTCGCACGGAATGCCGTGGAAGACGTGGCGCCGGGTTCCTGGGAGTCGGGTTTTCTGTTGGGCTGTAGGGAAGCTAACTAGAGTTGTTTGTGCCTGCCCTACAAACCGAGACGCTCAACGCTTCTTCCTTTCTGCCTGTCCTCCTGCGGTGTTGTTGCCTGGGTTTTTCAAAATATGAGCTTGAAGGTAATTCATCCAGGCCTTCCCATCTTGCAATGGGACTCATCCTCGCCCAGGACCATTCAAGAGCTGGATGACGCACCTCTGGCGTGATTGCCCCCCCCTGTGTCAGGCAGTTCTTGCCCCACCCAGAGCCTCATACTAAGTTCCACATCCGCTCAAGTACTGGAAGGGTCTTAATCTGCAAACTAAGTTGCGTAGTCGTGTCTTTATATATTCCGTGGCCGTGGAGTATTGTCTTGTCGTCACTTTGCCATCATGGTGTATAGCATCCGAAAGCGCTATTACAACTATTCAGGATCATGCAAAACCCGCACGACGGCAATCAGCCTGTGTCGGAAGGGCTTAGGGTTAGTACGGGATGGGGTTCGCGGGTTTAGGGCTTAGCATCTAGCGTTTGGGTTTAGGGTTTAGGGTTGCGGTTAAGAGGTCTGGACTTGGTGACTAGAGGAGTAGAGTAGCAGCTAGCTTTGAAGCTTTTCTGCCAGGCGATCGCACGAACGGCAAAAGGGGCGGGGCAGCCCAGTAAGTTTTGTTGGGGAGACTTTCGAGTTGAGGGTTCCGGATCTAGGGTTTGAAGGGTAAGTGCGACCGGCTCCCGAAAGCCCCCAAGCCCTAAATCAGGGTCTGGGGTTGAAGGGTTCAGGGTTTAGGTGAAGAAGCCTGTGTTAGGCCTTCGGTCGAAACGCGCAGGCCGAATCAAAGAAGAGTCTCCCTAATCCTGAATCCTAAGCCAAAGCAAGAAGAGCCTCGGTTTACAGGGGGGGTTCTTCAACCCTAAGTCTCCGGACCCCACAAAGAAACTTCCTGTTTGGGGGTGTTAGGGCTCAGGGTTTGTAGGGGCACTACCTGCTACGTCCTGAGCTCCAGGCTCTACGTTCTAAGCTTCCCCGCTCGTCTAATCCCCAAGGCCTGAACCCTAAAACCTAAACTCGAATTCATGGCCGGAACCAAGACCCGCAGCCTCTTGCAGTGCTGTCTTCCACCCAAAGTTTCCTGAGCTGTCAGGCAGACCCAGCAACCCTTGGAGGAATGTGCGTCGAGTTTGGGGTTGGGGATAGTACCTTCGGATTCGAGCTCTGAGTATGTTCGTTTAGCCGTTTAGCCTGTGTGTTTGTGTCTTCACCTCGCAAAGTTGGTTGCGCATTCATCATGTCTTTGCCCCACTACAGGGGCTCTGGGATGCCCTGAAGTGTAGCAATGTAGTAGAAGCTCCACACTCCACACCAGCCAAAAGCCTCAGAGCAGAGATCCTAAGCCGCAAAAGCCGTAGACCCTAAGCCCATTCCTTCTCGCTATCAGAACAGCCACACCTTCAGCCTTCAAAACTACATCCTCAACGCCGACAACCCAAAAACGCCACCGAGGAGCCAAACGTTCTGATCGTTGGATTCTCTACGACCTGGCCGCTTTCTCAGCCTCTAGGGGTTCAGGGTCTAAAGCCATTAACATGTGATGTAATCCAAGATGGACTAGTATCATATCATATAGCGTCATATAATCTCATTTACTGCATACAAAAAGCATACTTACAGGGTTCTCATGGGCTCGCAAGCTTGTCGCTCCACCGAACAATCCTCACTTTCAAGGGCCGGTTAAGGAGGGTGAGGCTTGTGGGCCACATTTAGGGTTTAGGGTTTAGGGTGTCAGCCAACATCATCAGAGCGAACACGGCCACAATCCCCATCCCCGCCACGAAGGCGAAGGCACCAAAGCACGTCAAACCACGGACCCCAAACGTCAAATGTTAGACCCTATAATAACCTAAGCCCAAACCGCTGGACCCAAAACCAAAGTCTGTAACCCCGAATCAGAACATAAAATCCTGAACCCTCAGCCCCATATCAGATCCCGAAATCCTAAACTGCCCTAAAACCTAAGTCCAAAGGAACCAAACTCAGGTGTGGCCCCTGCAAGCTTATGGATCCCAAGGCTCTTCCAGTTCTTGTTCGGACATAGAATGGAGTGTTTAGCATGTAAGGTTTGATCTCGTGTTTAGGATTCGGATTTAGGGTTTGGAGCAGTGCAGGTGTTCGGGTTAGGATTGAGGGAGCAGCCGCTACCGCTATGGGAGTTTAGGGGCTCGAGGATCTTGAGGCTCGAGGGCTTTATTCGAGGCTTGGGACTGTGAAGGTTTTACGGTCTGGGAGCTGGTTCGACGGTGTTGACGAGGTTTGGTGACGGAAGGGGGGGGGGGGGGGCTTTCGGTTTGGCAGTCTTGCCACCCCCCTGCCCTACAGCCCACTGTACCTTGAAGGCAAAGGTCAGTTTTTGGGGCAGCTGCTGCCTTCGAGGGTGCCGGAAGAACCTGCATCGAACTCCGGCTCTCTGATTGAAGCCTCGGGAGAATCCAATATTCCACAAACATGACATATTGCGGGTAATGTAATCGGTCATAGTATCCCCTTGCAGTACCTGAAGAACTATGCCATAACATCTTGTAACCAGGACCCTGTCATGATTATTCAATTCCTTGCACCAAGAAGAACCCATATTCCTTAACTTCTAGTTGGAAGCCTTTCTAAGATGATCAGTTTGGGTTTAGGGGGTTTAGCGTTCAGGGTTGCAGGTCCGATACACCAAACCGTGAAGCCTGAACCGTAATCATCCCTAAACCATAAATGAGGGATGTTTCTGTAACCCCATGATTACGACACATTTTCTAGCCTCGCACACTGAGTCCAGTGATCCTTCAAGCAATGAAGAATGGCGGAGTCTTTCAAAGATTCTAAGTTGCAGGTGAAGGAGCTCAGTGAGATCTTCGAAGCCAAAGCGACCTTCCTCAAGGACACCCCTGCTTTTCGCTTTGAGGGAGGGGGGGAGGGGGCTTTGGGCTTTTAGGGTTAGGCTTTGCAGGCCCCGGGGAGACTAAGGAACGGGAACGGCTTGAGGATTTGCGATTTACGCTTTGGGTCTTCGGGGCGGTGCCTGGGGTTGCAATCCTTTGGGAGTACCCAGGTCGACAGAGTGGGTGGCCCAACTTCTTACCGTGGAATTTGAGGATCCCGGCTGTCAAGAGCCCCTCCCTCTTCCCAATCTTCAGACGCCTTCCCGCGATATCTCTTGTTGATTTCGTGACATATGTCGACCTGATCTTCTAGTCCAACTGTTTTCGCAATTGACTGCTCTACACGCTAGGCCATTACCGTGCTAAGTGTGCTGGAAGGTTTCGGCAGACTAGCTCGCAAATGATTGATGTTAGAAGATACGATGCAGAAGAGCAACTTGGTGTTGACAAGTATGTGGTGATGCCACAAGGTGGGATTTCACCAGCTGCCCCGACAAGTTTGGCACTTTCGTTGCAAAGAGTCTAAATCCCAAAATTCCAAAGCGTCAGAACTGAGTGTTGGGCTGACAGGTCATGGGAGACAAGGCCCAGCGGCCCCAAATCAGCATCGATTTCAGGGCTTCTTCGTGGTTGAGGTTTCAGGCCTTACGGATGAGGCTTTGGGTTTTGGTTGGGGTGTAGTGGCTTATAGGGCTTGAAGTTAAGGGTTCAGCAGCTTCGGGCGTGTTGTGGCCTAACCAAAAAGGAGGTCCGGCAGCGGTCTGAATAAATAGCAACAGTGTGTTTTTTGGTAGTCCCTCTATCATGCTATAATAATACGCCCCAAAACTTCCTAGTCGGCAACGTCAAGATATTTTCCTACGTAGCTGACTGTATGGGGATAAACATAGGAAAAATAGAACCCAAAGCCGAGGCTCTAGTTAAAACAGCTGATTTACGGTTCAAGTTATAGGGGTCTACGATTTAGGGTATAGCCTAGGATATAGGGCTTAGGGTATCGAGCTTGGGTTTAGGCCATCGCGTGTAGGTTTTAGGGTATCGAAATGAGTTACCGTGATAGAGGAAGCCTCAGAGGGGTATAAAGAAAACAAGTTGTCTTGTAGTAGCACCTTAACCGCTCCCAAGAACCCAGCAATCCAAACTCGCCCGAGGCTGGGAGGATCAAGGATGAAAGCGCTGGTACTGCCGAGGGCCGGAAGAGATTCCAACAGGATGGAAAGCTTCCCGACAACCGGAACCTTGAAAGTAACCCTTACAGTAACCTTATCGTGCCCCTAAACCCTGAATCCCTAAACCCTTAACACCAAACCCCTAAACTAAGCCCTTAAATTCCTAGACCGGAACCCCAGAAGGTTTAAGCCTCGTGCTGCAGGCAGCAGAGGGGATGCAGATCATGAAGCGTGAAGGTGTGCGCACCGCCGGTCCCTGAGTTGACACTTCTACGGATATCTGTTTTGGGAGCTCGGTTCTGTATAGGATGAGGTTGGGTTTAGGATTTGTAGGTTTGAGTTTTTGGTTCTAGGACTCATGTAGCGAGTCTTCAGAATAGTGTCTTTCTATAGGTGCCTTCAGCATGAAGCAGGGCGGGTTTTGGGGAATAAAGTCTGGGCCGATCAGAGCCATATAGAGGTTTGAATTGGTCGTAACAGTATCCACTTTGTAGTCCGTGTAGGATTGCAGTACCATACTTTGTTTCAAGACCTCATTCCGTTCAGTCCCACGTTGCCAGGCTGTGGGAGTAAGGACCGGTCTAGAGTTGGTGTTTTGTGAAGTGGAGAAGATGCAGAAGTCCTCGCATTGTAGGGTTTACGGTTGAGGGTTTCGGGTCAAGCCCAAAGTGCGATCAGACTGATGCCTCGCAGCAAACAGGTTCCGCTGTACCAAATTTACAAGGACACCAGTTCTTCTGCGGCGGTGCGAGGGTTCGAGGTGAGCTAAGACTCTATTTTATAATTGTTTATGTTCGTCAACTTGAGCCATTACTTAATAATTAAAGGATATAAGATAAGGCTGAAGCCAGAAGGTCCTGGGTTGGGTCTAGGACCCTAGGAGTCGTGCTTTTCAGGGTTGAGGGCACTGGGGGTTCTGTGTTCTTTCGGATTTGACGACTCCTGGATTCGAGGGTTTGCGATTTGGAAGGTTTAGGGTACCAAGGGTGCTGGTCGTTTCGTAGCTTTTTTTGTGCCATACCCAAGCTTCAGTCAGAAAGCTAGGAACCACTGAGGCCCCGAAGAATTCTGCTGGGGTTGAGGGGTGTTTTGTGTTCCGAGAAACCCGGATAGACTTCCTCTTGAAGCCCACTATGCGACCATCTAAAGCCCCACAGGCAAGCTTTACCCTTCAACCCAACTCTGCAGGAAGGAAAGGCCCTCAAAGAAAAGTGCTATACTCTACACCTTACGTAACCCCTTCAACCCTAAACTCCTAACCCCTCAACCCGTAAACTCTACGCAACCTTAACTTAAACGCCCCTAGAACGCCAACAGCAGGACGGCCAGAAGGTGGGCTCCGTGTCTGGAGCAGATGCAGAGGCCCTGACCAGCAAAATCGAACAGCCAAGCCGGCATGTTTGGAAGCCTGATCGAGGCAGCGTATCGGTTCTGTCGAATGTCTGTCTTAAAGGGCTCTAGTTGAATTCGGCCTTGGGCCCCAAACCCGGGTTTCAGATGGCGGCTTTCAAACATCCGGAAGCCCTAGAGGAACCGCCAAAAAAAGACTCAGGGCCTTAAGTTCTAAACTCTCCGGCCCTGAAGCAAAATCCCTAAAGCTCTAACCCCTCACCTAAACCGAAGTTTTTCCCTGGAACCTCCCGAGTTTAGGGCTCACCTTTTTTATGGCATAGAGTTTCGGTTTCCAAGACAACATCGCCTTGGTGGATTCTGAGAGGGGCTCAGAATTTAAAGAAGACGACGGTTCACATCTCGATACCAAATATGTCTCATGAGGGTGAACGAGACCCGTTTCAACAAGCTGTAGGCAGACTTCCCTAAACCCTAAACCCTAACCCTCCAATTTTACCCACTGGCAGCTCGTGCCAGGCACACTGGTATGAAGGCGACTGAGCCCAGCAACGGCTGAGTGAGTAGCTGCCTTACAGCGCAGGGTGCTCCTACGATGATGTAGCACCTTTGAGAAAAACACGCGATCCCTCGACGGTAAATCCTGATCCCTAAACCGACGAGGGCGATGTGCATCCATCCTTGGTTCAGCCTTCAGATGCGTAGTTACGGGCCAGGATCTAGGTGATTCGGTCTTCATCCAAGTTTAGGGATCTCCATTTTGTTGTGGCGCTTATATGATCCAACGCATGCTAAGCGCTAAACCCTAACGAAAGAAAGCCTGAAACACTGAACCTTAAATCTCAAACCCTGAAGCCCTAGATCTGTAGTCCCTGAATCCCAGAGCATGGCTGCACTTACATCCAACGCGACTACTGGTAATCTGGCAGCATTCGAGCCTGAGAGCTCAGACCCAGCCGGCCATGAGGTGAGGTGGCCGGCCCAACAAAAGTATCCATACCCCTGCTTGTTGAGTCCCTTGCCATTTCTGTCGGTAGGGTTTGTGTCTCCTCGTAGGAGGGCTTAGGGGTTTAGGGTTTAGGAATTGGTGCCGAGGCGTTCTCGTAGGAAGCCTTGTCAATCTCGCTTGTCGAAGCTTTGAGAGCTGAGAGCAGGGGTGGCGTGGTGTCGCAGAACTGCACTTCAACCCGGAACCTTCACCCTTTCAGCCCTAAACCCTAGCTTGAATCTTTAACGCCCGTCATGTACTGAACGGGTGACGAGGACAATGAAGTTGCTTCGCTGAAGCCGAAGATCCGAAAGGCTCCCACGTAAAACGCTAGAATCTACTATGATGTGCTTACTGCTGTTATATGTTATGACATACTATTGCTATTATATGCTATCTATAATATGAATCCCAAGTTCTTTCGACCGGACGCACGACACCAAGAATAGAAGCACAACGACTGGTATGCCAGAACTCTAGTGACTCCGGAAGCCTCCAAACACAGCCATGCCCCCCTGCGAGCGACCAAAGAGCGCTAATTCGCAGGGTCCCCCAGACTTGCCGAGCTTTGAGACAAGGATTTGTCGATTCAATGGATCCTCACAGTACGGATCTTCTGAGTTGTAGCCCCGATGATCGAGATCCTATCGTTTAAAGGGGTCCTTATCATAAGCTTGAGGAGTACCGAATAGCCTGGCTTCAGGATGCCATGTTTCTTTTGGGAAGAGGGGGGGTTTGGATGATAGGATCCCTGAATTCAGCTATGGGGTGTTTCGGAGGATTCACGGTTTCAGAATGCCTGCTGGCAGGGTGATAAGCCCTAAACCAAAAAAGTTAGCAGAGCAGTTCTGAACTCCAAACCGTGGGCCTTAAGCGCTGCACCCTATAGCCTACACCCCAAACCCTGAACCACATGCAGAAATCCGGCACTGTAATCCCGACATGCAGAGGTCTGCAACAGTATCCCCATGTAATATACCCCTCCATCACTAAATTACTAATTACGGACCGCCCTTCAGCTTCCTCAACACCTGCCAACATCCTCGTACAATACCCTGTTCGATGTTCGCAGCTTGGCAAACTTGGTGGGAAACTTCCTCGCCCGCGTGTCACATGGTCCGCGTGCGAAAAGCCGATCCCCGAGACTCCCAGCCAAGCTAGGTAGGCCTTTGGGATACTCTGCATTTTATCTTGTTGGGCTCAAGAGGGTCTTATCAAATGCTTCAAAGTGCAGCCTCGCTGGGTTCTACAAGGGTCGAAAAAGTTTGGGCTTATGTTGTTCTCTTCTTACGTTGGGACTATAAGGGTAGGGTATTGGGCTTAGCTTGAACATTCTGAACCGGGTGTTGGGACTAGTAAACGATCCAGCTGCGACGGCGGGATGTCTCCGTAATCGCCGCCGCAAAGAAGAATCGTTTAAAGCCACGACGGATTGGCACCGGCTTCTTGATTCAGGTCTTCAGGTTAGGGTTTTGGCGTTAGGGTGGTTTAGGGGTTGGGTCTGGTGGCTGGGGTTGATCTGGAATTCAAAGTTTAGTTTAGCGCTTAAGGTTGACACAAGCTTCTGGTCGTATGAGCACTCTGCCGAACTTTAGTGTTCTAGTGGTTGGCTTTGCCGGAATAGGTAGGACAAGCCACTGTGCCGTCAGGAGGTGGCAACGAACGTAAGTGTGGTGTCCGCTGACTTCATCTCGGGAACTGTAGTTTAAAGCACACCGAACCCTGGTCTAGTTATTCAGGATTATATGTGCGGTCGTCATTTGACTTCCGGTGCCTCGTCCATGTCGTGAGGGTCACGCTGAACTGCATGCTCGCATGTGCGAGGCGGGGTGATCCTAGCCCCAATGCCAAGATCAGACTGCGTTGCTGTCTCCAGTATCCAAACGACCTGCGACCCCTAAACATGTAACCCTAACCCCAAGCCCAAGCCTGTTTACTGCCCTTGTATTTCCCGAGCGCTCACTTCCTGAAGCATGTTCAAACCCCAAGCCCCGAAGCCTGTTTCACCCACAAGCCCAACAAGTCCAAACCCGACGCGCCACATGTTAGAGTGGCCAATCTAGAGACGAAGGGATCCTGACATAGACCCTACCCACGTACTTTCAGGATATTGCCATCAATCACTAACCTTTAAACCTCACGCACTCAACCCTGAAACCCTCCTTACAGCTTCAAGCGCAACGCAGCATTGGATGTGAGCGCCTGTCAAAATTCAGTGAAAGGGGACCTAGGAATGGATGGGCGTAGGCTGCTTGACGAGAGTCATGTCAGGCCCCGGCCCAACCTGAAACCCATGTCCTGCGCTGTGCATCAAGAGATGCATGTGCACCTTTGTAGGCTTTGGTTGTAGACTTAAGCCCCATGCAGGTTCATGCAAGCGATTGCCCAGCATTGAGCAGTGTATTAAACAAACTCCAGATCCGGAAAATGCCATTTAATGCTGCTTAACATCAGTAAAGCCGGCTTGTCTAAGGGGCCTGACTCCGCTGTCCCGAAGCCCCGACTCTTTTAAACCCCAAGCCCCAATCTTCACTATAAGAAGTCTTGACAGAAGCTCATGTCAGAGTTGCACCTGGCGATCCGACCTCCGATGCGAGCGCGAGTGGCCCGTCGTGGCCTTAACGTCCTTGTACTCAGCAGCTGAGTGGTTACACTATACTATATACTGTTCTAGATTATACTATGCTATAATCTACCATGTAAGCATACTAGACGATCATTTTGAAGACGCAGAGCAAGCTAGCTTTTTTGAGGTATCCAATAAGTACCCGCCTCGAAGCATTCTATCATCCATGACATCTTTGAGCCCACCATTGCGATTGAGGCTCATGGAACAGAAGATGGAAGGCTTTGCTAACCGCTCATGGAACAGAACTTCAGTGCTAGCATGCCGAAGCAGCTGGTGAAGTTCAGGCATGTTAATTACAGCACACGCACCCTATGTTCTAAAGTCTAAACCCAAAGCATCCCTACACCCTAAAGCCCCAACGCCCGAAGCCCAGGACTTCCGCAGCTTTTCGGATATCCCGCCATCCAGGGACCGAATCATAATACTAATCATCATCACCGTATTCATTCTAAGAATAAACAATTGTAACAAGTAACAAGACTAGCAATAGTACTACGAATATACGAACATGAAAAACACGAATAGTAATAGTAATCGGCCATGAGTTCGAACGGGGAGGGGCCACTCACGCGGGACGCCAGATTTCACATGTTCATGAAGATCATCCCGGCTTCATGCCCACTACATGCCCTGAAGCCTTAAAGCCCATACTCTTTTTCAACTCCCGACATCATACAACCCTGAAGCACGAAAAAGGCGGGCAGAGCCAAGAGAGAGCCCGAAAGCCAGTTTTCCTGAAGTCGCGCACTTCTTGGATTAAAAGAGGCTTTGGGGATTCATGGGTAGGTTGTGCACAATGAAGGGAGAATTCAGATCTTGGGTTTCGGGTTTAGGACCTGTGGAATGGGCTTTCGGGGATTCTGTCATTAGAGGACATATTAGTATGTCTACGCTCTTTCAGGTTTTAGGGGTTTGGGGCCGCGCTCAACACGTGATTTGGGCTCTTGCAAGGCGATTGAGGCTTTTGGGTTTACATGAATGGTGTTGCTAGAAGAGTAGGCCCGGCAAGTGCATGTTATCCGTCCCGCGACTTGCCGCGTTCTTCCCGGCTCTGTTTTGTCGAAACCAGCTGTGGGGAGATGAGGCCACTGAGCCCAAATGCTTCGAAGAAGCCTAGCCCATTCCAAGTGCCAAATCCAAACTCCCCGAATGAAGACTCAAGAGCTTTGGAGTCCAAGCATGCAGCGCAACGAGCGAAAAGTACTGCCGACTTTGCATGTCCCTGGCAGGGGTGCATGGAGCATCTACACCTGTACGCTCGGAACTGTTACCCCTAAACCAGAGATGGTCTCACATTATACATTGTGCATTTAGACAAAAGTATATACATGTTAAGCCTTAAGGGCTCTCTGGGCTCCTCTTGTGGACCAGCGTGTCTGGTAGAAGCCACGCACGCTGTCCCCGTCGACGGCACAGCCTGGCTGGCAGCTCAAGTGTTTTGTGAGGGGTTTTGGGTGGGATCCAACGTAGGGTATTGTAGCGATTTGTGAAGTTCTTAAGGGCTCTTACAAAGAGTTGTATAGGGGTTTGGGCGTTTTTCCTGCATTCGGATGTTGGCGAGTCCGCGCGAATCAGAAGCGCTAGAGATCTAAATGCCGAAAACCCGACATTCGAACACCCTTAACACGAAGCTAAACTTGCCCTAAACCCCAACCCGTAAACCCTCTCTAACCCTATCAACCAGGAGTACTCAACCCTACCAGCAGATTACCTGACCCCGCAAGCCCGAGACACTGAAGTCCGCGCTCCCAAAGCCCTATAGACCCTGGAGAGCCCCTTTTGGTCAGGCGCCCGACCCTTGTGCTATGAGTGATCGTGTCCCCCGTTTTGAACCTCCAGGTTCGAAGGAAAAAGCCACAAAAACTGTAAAGCACCAAAGAAAATTTCAAGACCCCCCAGAGCCTTAAAACTCTCCCGTCCGAACCCCAAGACAGCTCCCAACTATAACACTGAGGCAGTGGCCATGTCGACACAGGCCTGCTTAGGGTTCAGGCTTTGGGGCTTACTAGGTTTAGGGTTCAGTGTTTAGGGCCTTCTGTGCTCGTTGCTCGCACCTGTATGTCTTTTGGCACACCTCCTACGAGAACAAGCGATGAAGCGTAAGCCCGAGACCCTGAACCCGTGAACCTGAAGGCCTGAACCCCAGAATCCCTGGGCCCTTAAACCCGGAACCCTTCCACCCTGAATCCCAACATGCCGAACCCTGAATCCCTACACCCTGGACTGCTAAGACTTGAACCGTAAACCCCAAACCCTAAACCCCCTTACCCTGTAGTAGAAGCCTGCATCTCGGAAAATTATTCTCTTCGTGCCTTATGGTAGGGTACCGGGGTTCCCGGTACCAATCATCCCCAGGTCCATGTTCCAACTTTCTGGGATTCACTATACATCCTACACTCTAACCCCTAACCCTTAACCCTTCAACCCTAAACCCCAAGCCCTTAAACCCTTCAACCCCAAACCCTAAACCCCTACCGTAACCCTTGAGTCCCTCTGAACGAGAGAGGCTCGACCGTCTGCAAAGGGCCGCATGGGCGGCTCCCAGAAGCCACTCGGCCCCTATGATGGGTTGGGAAGCCGTAAGGGTTATTTCAGGCTTCTTTCAGGGTTTTGTATGGAGGTTTTGGGTTTGCAGGTTCGGAAAAATCAGAGTCTGGGGAGGGGATTACGTAGAGGCTAGGTCTGGGGGCTTAGACTTTCCTGCTTCAGTGGCTTGATGGGGTTTCTGGTGTTAAGTTTGGAGTGTAGGATATGATGGGGTTTCCTAAGGCCCCGATACCCTGGCTTTGTGCCGGAATTGATGGGTCTTTGCTGTTGCTAACTGAGGATTCAGGGTACAGTAAAAGCCTGAATAACTACAAATACAACGATTTAGGTGCCCTGTTCTACTTACAGAGTTTTTTATACCCCCCAAACCCCAGCCTAACTATGAAGGCCCCTTCGACTTGCTTCCACTTATGATACAAGTGATCCCCCCCAGAACCTATTCTAAACATAAAGGCGCCTGGCTCTATCTTTCACCAGTAGCCGACTGCAGGCTGTTTGGAGCGTAGCATAGCGGACAAGCCTTAGCAGCTTGGAGTGGGAGGACGCCGAAATTGTACTAAGTCCTACAGCGTTTGCTGTGTGGCATTGCCCTTATCCTGCGTACAGCGTTTGCTGTGTGGCATTGCCCCTATCCTGTTTGCAGCGTTTGCTGTGTGGCATTGCCCCTATCCTGTTTGCAGCGGTT
>CAJNJA010011210.1:0-12956 GCA_905231915.1 Symbiodinium necroappetens | reverse complement strand
GGTTTAGGGTTTTAGGGCCAAGGGCTTCCGGGCTTGAGGAATTCGAAGGTCCGGTGCTTCTGGGCTAGAAGGACTTAAGATATGGGAGTATGAGGGGTTGGGATGTCGGGATATGTCGAAAATTTAAAATCTGGACCCTGGAAATACACCCCGGTGCATGAATTGGGTGTGGATGCATAACTACAGCTTGGGGGGGGGGGGTGGGCTGAACACGTAGAGTAAGCTGCTGAGGTATGGTATTTCAGAATATTGTTGGGACTGTATAGGAGGAGGATTACTACTTGTTCACGTACTAGGAGCTTTTGGAAACGCAACTATTATAGTAGAGGTTCCGGGCACGCCTTCGGACAATTTCAGGCCATGGAAATTGAGGGTTTCGGGCTTGCAGAGGTTGTGGGTTCGCGGTTTCGGAATCAGGGTCAGCATTTAAAATCTGGAGGTTCAGGACTTAGGGTTTTGTGTTCAGCGCTGCAGCCGTCGGATCCCAAACTCGACGACACTATATGCGCCCCTATGGCGTAAACCCCTACCCATAGCTCCAAAGACGTACTGTCTTGAGGCCCACCTACCCTAATGTTCAGGGTCATAACCTACTATTCTGTAGGGTTGGGGGTTACAGGTAAATCCTACATGATGCCCTAAACCCTAACCCTAACCTATTCCCTAAACCCTAAACCCTAAACCTTAAACTCTAAACCCCAAAACCCCAAAAACCCAAAAACCCTAAACCCTAAACCCTAAACCCTAAACCCTAAAACCCTAAAACCCTAAAACCCTAAACCTTAACTAGAGCCCGAGACCGCTGGGCCCGGCACCCAATGCGAAGCTTCCGCCGAGACCCCGCCGAGGGTGAAGGGGGGCGGGCACCATCCGGCGCCTCACAAAGGACTTTAGGGTTAAGGGCTTAGGGTTTGGGGTTTGGGGTTTAAGGCATTCCTCAGTGTAGGGCGTTTTGGGTCTAGGGGTTTAGGGTATAATTAGGAGTTTAGGGTTTAGGGTTTGGGAGGGCTTTGTTTGGGTAGTTTGTTTGATTTCATCTTCTAGGTTTCAGGCATCGGACGTTTCACAAGCTAAACGCCATGCCGCTGATCCAACTAGTGGCTTTTTCTAGTCAAGGTACCCCAATAGCTACTAAAGCGCAGGGTACCCTTGCTTGAAGAAGATGCTCTCGCATCCGAATACGAAGCCCAACTCGTGGTCCAGGCCGTGCTTCTTCACCCTGGGGCTCAAACTAGCCCACAGAAGCCCTAAAATACCTAAAAAGGATGGTCTTTGGGCCCAAAAGCCTTAGAATTATGAGCCCTTAGAGCCTTAGGGTGAGTAAGGGCCACAAGTCTGCCGGGCGGGCTCCCCGGGCACTTTGCCATCAAACGACGCCGTACGGGAAATGGGGATCGGGCCCCGGTCCCGGATAATTACATGATTATATGCACCCTAGGGTTTCGGGTTTAGGGTTTAGGGGTTTAGGGGTTTAGGGGTTTAGGGTTTAGGGTTGGTTTAGGCTGGGGTTATATGATGAAATACGAACATAGGGCTTAGGGAGTTTAGGGTTTAGGCTAGGGTCATATGATGAAATATGAACATAGGGCTTAGGGAGTTTAGGGCTTAGGCTAGGGTTATATGATGAAATACGAACATAGGGCTTAGGGAGTTTAGGGTTTAGGCTAGGGTTATATGATGAAATACGAACATAGGGCTTAGGGAGTTGAGGGCTTAGGCTAGGGTTCTGTGATTATATGCGAACAAAGTGGCCTCCTGGGGCCTCAGAATCAAAACAGGGCTTGCCGTGTAATTCTGGAAGAAGTAGAAATTTGATGCAAGAGGCCTAGTGAATAGTGCTGGTATATACTCCGACGCAGTATTTTCCTTCAGTCCTTGGCCATAAAATCCCCCGTCTACTGGCATCAGTGCTGGTAGTGTGCAGTGTACAATCATGGTGCGACTGGGGGTCGTGGGTTTTAGGGCTATAAGGTGTAGAAACCCTTAAACGCTCAACCCTATAAACCCTGAACCCCAAGCGCTAAACCCTAAACCCTAAACCTAGATCCTAAAATTCTAAACCCCTGCCTGCAACTCTCTTTGCCTACACTTTAGCAGCCATTACCCCTTAATCAGTGGGTAGCTGTCGGTAATTAGAGTCCAAGGTAAACCCTAAACCCCTAAATCCCTAAACCCCTAAACCCTAAACCCTAAACCCCTAAACCCTAAACTCTAAACCCTAAACCCTGAACCTCTAAACCCCTAAACCCGTAAACCCCAAACCCCTAAACCCCTAAATCCCTAAACCACTAGCCCCTAAACCCCTAAACCCTAAACCCGTACTAAACCCTAAACCCGTACTAAACCCCTAAACCCTAAAGCCCTCAATCCCTGAACCCCTAAACCCCCCTTTTCTGGGCCTCGCCGTAATGCTTCATCCCCGGCCGTAGAGCCGGAGGCCGGGGGCGTGGAGCTGGGTAGAGGTAGAGGTCCTCTTCTTCTTTCCCAGAGGGTCCATATATATATATATATGTACATATGTGTATATATATATATATACATAAAGAAATAAATATAAACATAAATAAATAAATAAATAAGTATAAATATATATATATATACACATGTTATAGTACCCTTATGGCTCAAAATAGCCCAAAAGCCCTATATATAGTATGTTCTTTAGGCCCGAAAGCGTTAGAATCTGGGTCCTTAGAGCCTTGGGTACGACTAGGGCACAGGGTTTAGGGCTTAGGGTTTTATTAAGGCTTAGTGTTTAGGGCTTTGGGAGTAGATTATATGGGCAGTTCTCCGAATTATGGTCCGTTTTTAAGTCCCAATATAGTACGGCACCCTTCAAAAAAGGATCCCCCGAAGCAGACAACGCCAGACGACTTAGAGATACCTGCCTTACGAGAGCTTTTTGTGGCTTCCCGCAATGTGCGCGCCCGAAGGATACAGCGCGAGACGACTTAGAGATATTTGTGTGATGGCGTTTTTGCATTCCCGCATTGCACGCCCGATCGAGTCGACTTTACACAAAGACTACAGATAATTGGCTGATAAGTGTTTATACGCGTTCCTGCATGTGCACGCCTGTCCTGCACTTGCTGATGTAAGATAAAATGCACCCGAGACGACTTTATGCAAAACGAGACGACTCAACCCTAGCACTTGTAGTTTCTCTAAGCGCTTTAAAACCCCGGGAGTTTTGAAGATGTTTCAAGTGTCCAACCTGTGATTAAACACAAAGCCCAGCGACGTCTAAATTGCTCAAACCCAAGCAAAAACAAAACAAAGCGTCTGAACATGCCTGTCGGTCTTGCGGTGGGCGTTGTTTACCCGGACCGCGTTGCCCTTTGGGTCGATCTTCTTCATGACGAGTGGTCCAATCACCGCCTCGAAGTTGTTGGTGTAGTAGGCCCATTGGTAGATTTTCCACAAAATGCTGCCAGACAACATGCACCCATAGGACGCAATCGGATCATCTTCAACATAAGCTTTGTGGTCTCCTCTCTGCACATTCACATGATGCTTTACGGTCTTCCTGAAACCGTGCTTTGTACTCCTCCAGGGTGCAGATATATGGCAAGGAGTCCTGCGTCGTGATAGGGCGTGTCTTGTGACTCCAGGGGACGTACCCTTCCGAGGCCATCTCATCCCACTTCACGACCTAATTCCATAATGAGAGTATATATGGACCCTCTGGGTCCTAAACGTTCGGGGTTTAGGGTTCTACGTCCTGGGGCTAAGCTCTTAGGTTCTAAAAGTTTAGGGTTTGGGTTTAGGGTTTTAGGTTTAGGCTTTGAGGTTTTGGGGCTAGGGTTTGGGGTTTAGGGTTTTAGGTAAGGGGGCCTTCGGATGAAGAGCTTTGATTGCTTTATGGCGTCAGGGCTTCGAGGCTGTAGGGTTCGGGGTACAGGGCTTTAGGGATTTAGGGCTTGTGATTTTAGGGTTTAGGTCTTTAGAACCCTAACCCCTACACCCTAAACCCCAAACCCCAAACCCTAAACCTTTTAGAGCTTCAGGGTTTGAGGGTCGAGGGTTTAGGGTGAGGGCGCGGGTCTCGTTTCGCGCCTGCGGAGCTCCTGTTTCCGGAAGCGTTACGAAGGCTCCTCGATGGTCTCCCTCCCACGGATGCCAGGGTTCAGGGTTTGGGAGTCAGCGTTTAGGATTAAATTAGGGTAATGCCCTTATTGACCCTTTTAAAGAACCATAAAGCTGTACTACTTCATAGTTTGGGTCTATCCCCTAAGCCGCGACCGGGCCTCCACCCGGAAGGCCGAAACTAGAAACCCAACAAGGGTTCTTGCGGGTGTTTAGGATTTAGGGGTTCGTGTTTAGGGTTTGGGGTTGGGGCTCAGGGTTTAGGGTTTGGGGTTTAGGGTTTAGGGCAGCAACTAAGACTCAAATCCCTTAGCATCCCTCAGTCCTCCATCCTCTACGACCCTACTTGTCCAAAACCCTAAAGGATTGAAACAGCCTTTTTGGGAATATATAGAGATTATACTACCCCCAAGATGTGAAAGGTCACCTCCTCTACTCATACTGCCAGACTACTAATCCTACCCAAAACCAAGTACACCCTAAACTCCAAACCCCTCTTCAATCTTACCCTGTAGGTCCTCCTTTGCTTCCTCCAGCTCGCCTGAGCCTTCGAGTGGCCCGTTGTAGGTTTCGGGTTTGGGGGTTAGGGCTTATAAGGTCTAGAGTTTACACCTGGACCCCAGAAGTATGTAAAGGTTTTGGGTGTAGGGCTTAGGGTTGATCGGCCCTTAACAAAGGTTTTTGGGGTTTGGGGCTTACCTGGACCCCAGAAGTATGTAGAATAATAGCCCTTTATAATCATTATCTAACCTACTTGTCGGGGTGAAGGTACGGTTTCAGGATGTAGGGTTTGGGGTTGAGGGTTCCGGGCTCAGGGTTTAGAGTCCAGATCTGTTAGACCCTTTGCATCCAGGCTACACCTCTTAATTCGTTAGGGTCTAGGGTTTAGGGGTTTGGGGTTTAGGGTTTAGTACTTGATTCGATAGTACAAACACTACAACATTCTGAGATAAATAACGGTGATTCCCAAACCTTACACTCTACTTCTAGCCCAAAGGCCCTTGAGTTTTGATTCCCTTATGTAGCAACCCTTTCATGGAACTCTGTAAAAACACGAACAACAACACAGCTGAATTGATGATATAAACCCTACATTACTCATAATAAGGAATAGAATAGACCATATTTCCCCGAGTGTAGGGTCCTTAAGGTAATGCAGAGTTTATCATCATCAACCGTCTTTTTTCACAAAGGCCCTTACATCAAAGCCCTCTCTTCGATGCGTGGGGCTCGGGCTCTCTGTCCAGTTCTTCATGCGCTCCGCCACGTCCACGATCTTGCTGAGCTCCTGCGTCGGGGGCTCTTCAGCCGGGTCTGAAGGTCCCTAAACCCCGAAACCCTAAACCCCAAAACCCTAAACCCCTAAACCCTAACCCCAAAACCCAAAACCCTAAACCCCAAAACTCTAGACCCTAAACCCAAAACCCAAAACCCCAAAACCCCAAGAATAAAGAACAGTGCCTTATTAGGACTTCAGAGGTGGTTTTCCTTTGGCCCAAGGAGCGTCCGGGCAGTTGAGGCTCCGGGGCCCGGTTGAATTGAACCGACATATAAGCACACACACACACACTCAAAGATATATTTATTTTTATACTTATACTTACAGTTATATTTATCTAGGTATTTATTTTATATTATATTCTATTATATTATGATGTATTATATTATACTATATCTTTTATGATATATACAGATAGATAGAGAGAAAGAGAAAGAGAGCGAGAGAGATAATATATATATATATAACCTCCATTCCCCGTAACAGCCCTATTACCCTAGAGCCCCACGAAGCCTAACATCTATGAATCCTAAAAACCCTAACCCTAACACCCATAACCCTACAACGCCAATAACCCTGAAGTCCCAAATAAATAACCCCACAACCTAATTTAACCTAATAATGGTCCTACAATCTCATAACGTTTAAACCCTGATAACCCTAAAACCCTATAAAACCTAAGAACCTATAACCCTAGAAAGCCTATAAACCTATAACCGTAAGACACGCACCCAAAGACCCCACAGCTCCATTCTTTCAAGCCCAAAATGCAAATTCTTCTGAATAGACTCGGATTTTAGCTAGAATACCCTGTGGCCAGAAAAAGAACGACAAGGGAGACCTCGGTAGCACAAAAACATATCTCTCTCGCTCTCTTTCCATGAACCCTGTCTGAAACCTATGAAACCCGGCCCCTGCGAGGCTGGCCTGGAAGCTCTGCTCGAGGACATGCCACTTGTCGAGGATGATCTTCTCAGGGCAAAACCTGGTGTTATACCGGACCCCGTAAGGGTTTAGGGTTTAGGGGTTTTGGGCCCTTTGGTCGAGCCCTCATGGCCTTTAGGTCCCCAGTAAGTGAAAGGTACAATGGAGGGTTGCGAGTTTAGCCCTGCGGGTTCAGCCCTGGGGGTGGCTTCGCGTCGTTTTTTTTTTTCAGGGCTTCGTGCTTGTATGGGTTTTGGGTTTAGGATTTAGGGTTTATGTACTGGGAAAAACTGTTATTGGTAAGGTTTTTGGTTACTACTTGTTCTCGTGTTTCGTGCGTAGTGATGATGTTCACAATGACTGTGTCGCGTCCTGCATTGAATCTTGCTACTGCTGCTGCAACCCCAAACCCCACCTAGACCCTAAACCCTAAAACCCTAAACCCTAAAACCCCTAAAACCCCTAAACTCCTAAACCCCTAAACCCTAAACCCTATGAGGTATAGCCCTCACAACTGTAGGTAAGTGGAGCCAGGCAAACTGCACCCTACTTGGAGGATCATGGAATAAGTACCTCAATTTAAAGGAAACTACAGGTGGGGAGTTTAGGGTATATAGGGCTCCTATAAAGCTTCTATAAGGTATATAGACCTTCTATAAGGCTCCTATAACGGTAACTACCCACCTGAAAATGTCCTAGATTAATTGTGGTTACAAGTACTTATAAGTCTATTTACCTTATCAATAACCCTAGTTACGAAGTCCCATGATCCTTTAAGTACATGACCTCAAGCCCCACACTCTTTGTTTAGGGGCTTAGGGGTTTAGGGGTTAAGGGTTTAGGGGTTTAGGGTTTCAGGAGTTTGGGGCTTAGGGGTTTAGGGTTTTCAGGGGTTTAGTCCATAAGCTCTCAACCCCAACACCCGAACCCAACCTCCACAACCCTGTTGATCCGGGAAGCCTCCCGTGGAACCCATATATAAAACAAACCCTGTACCCTAGCCCTCCAGGCACCTACTATATAGGGTACTAGAGCCTCTAGGGCCCTATATAGTAGGGGATAGGGTATAGAACTTGAAGCATTGCATGAAATCACTACAGAACCCGTAAATCCTAAACCCTAAACCCTGAATCCCTAAACCCTGAACCCGTAAATCCTAAACCCTAAACCCGAAGCCCTGAACCCATAAGTCCTAAACCCTAAACCCTAAGCCCTGAACCCGTAAGTCCTAAACCCCTAGAACCCTGAGCTGATGGAACCCCCTCAGAACGCTTTGTAAAAAGCCTTCAGAGTCTCCCCTCCATCTCACACCCCGCATAGAAATCTATAGAGCCCCGTCTAGAAGCTTCAGGGAACCCTTTATATAAAGGACCCTCATGAAATGGTCCACCCTAAACCCTAAACCCTAATCTGTTGGGTTTAGGGTTTAAAGGGCTTAGGCTTTATAAATTACGTAGGGTTTAGGTCCTAATCACAACACTAACCCCTAGGCTCCTTAGTTCCTGTTTGGGATTAATTACCTTATAGGATCCTAAATATTAACCCCCAAAAAGGAACTACTATGGAGCCTGTGGGTAACCCTAAGGATCTTACACCAACCCCCAACCCTCCAGGTGCCTACTATACAGGGCCCTAGAGGCTCTAGACTCTAGTACCCTATTATATAGTAGGTACCTGGAGCCTATGGGTAACCCCTAAGGATCTTCAACATCTCCCTGGGGCCGGCACTGACCCGATCTCCCATTTTCGAAGCCGCGGTTGCGGTTGCGAAAGATGGAGATCTGAATGAAGGGTTGGGGTTTAGGGTTTTAGGGTTTAGGGTGGAGATCTGAATGAAGGCTGACCCATAGGCCCCTAACTAGCTCCTTTTTGTGATTACCTTACAGGATTCCAAATATAAGCCATAGAAAGGAGCTAATTAGGGGCCTATGGGTTTAGGATGTGGGGGCTTGGGCCTCTCTGCTAAACGGTAAACCCCTAAACTCCTGAAACTCCCCAAATCCTTTAATTTAACCATCCTAAACCCAGAACCTTAAACCCTGAAGGGTTTAACCCAAAATTACGGGTTTAAGGTTTAGCTCGGCTTTGGGTGTTCTGTAAGGGTCTTATCAGAGTTGCACGGCTTCCGTGAGCAAAGTTTTGGTTTCATAGGAGTTCAGGGATGTATGCATCTGGTGTTGGGATTAGGGTTCAAGGATCCTAAACCCTAAACCCTAAACCTTAAACCCTAAACCCTGTTCAAGGATCATCTTCCTCAGGAGGCCATGGCTTCAGGATGCTTAGCGTTTTGGGTTGGGGGCTAAACTAGGTTCCCCAGTAATCTTCGGCTTGAATAAGGAGACCCCCCCAAATAAGAAGGGCAAAAGGGAACTACTGGGGAACCTAGTAAAGGTTTAGGGTTTAGGGTTTAGGGTTTTGCGGGTTACGCAGATGTTCAGCAATACTGCGGCTAAATGCTGGCCAAACCCGCGCTGTAAACCTAAACCCTACCTGGACCCCCCAAAAGTATGTAGAACAATAGCCTCGTAGACCTACTTTTGGGGGTTCCAGGTGATTCTGATCATCAATCTTAGCCTATCCCTCCAGGTACCTACTATATAGGGCCCTAGAGGCTCTAGTACCCTATATAGTAGGTGCCTGGAGGGCTAGGGCAATCTTAGCACTTCTGGTGGCCCGGGTGGTTAAGGGCTCAGGGTCACACGCTACAGGGTTGAGGGTTCGGGTTGAAGATGCCGGGTTGAGGAGGTTTAGGGCTTAGGTTTAGGGTTCAGGGTTTAGGGTTTAGGGTTTAGGGTTTAGGCTTTGGTTTAGGGTTCAGGGTTTAGGGTTCAGGGTTTGTGGTTTAGGGCTTAGGGCTCGGATCTTAGGATATCGCTTAACCCTCAAGCTTAAGAAGTCCGCTGTTCTGTTAAGGTTGGGAATCCTCCAAATCATTTATTTGCAAATAAAGTGCAAATAAAGTGCAAATAAACTGCAAATAAAGTGCAAATAAAGTGTAGGCCTGCGGAGAGAGTGCAAATAAAGTGCAAATAAAGTGCAAATGAAATGCAAATGAAGTGCAAATGAAGTGCAAATAAAATGCAAATAAAGTGCAAAGAAAGTGTGAATAAAGTGTGAAGGAATGGTCACAGATGTGTACATGAAGTGAACAATAGTCCCTAGTGAACAATAGTCCCTAGTCACTAGTCACTAGTCGCTAAACACAACAGATCCGGCGTTGCCCTCGTGATTGGTCTTTCATTGCAGAGCCTACTTTTCACTACGCTAGGACAAAGATCTTCTGGGATGCTGCACCATGGTGGTAAGAAGAAGGTTTTGGGATTTCCCTCAAGAAGTATATACCCAGACTAGTGACTAATGACTAGTGGTTATATCAGCAAAAGCCTGCACCCACGGGCCTTAAAGGGTCCTCGAGGAACTTCATCATGAGATCACGCAATTCTCTACTGAACCGGACTCTATTTTGCGCACGCGAGCCCACATGCTCGGCTTTCGGTCTTTGGTGTCTTTGCAGACCCACGCCTGCAAAGGTGTCGTGTGCGAGCTCGGCACAGCACGTGGCACAACATGACGGGGCAAGGCTTGAAACCTCTACTTAATCACTTAGTCTGCCAGGAATGTCTTCGAATTTTACGAACACCCAAGACTCAAGACTGAAGACTCGAGACTATGCAGCCAGTGCCACTATCTGTCTACGTCTACGTAGTGTCCAACAGTCTGCTTTGACATGACCAAATGCAAGCCACAAGCCAACCCCATCAACCAAATTGTCGTGACATCAGGGCCTCCAGCCCACGAAGTCACTGCAAGCAGCAGCCGCATGCCCCTTAGGGGCAGGCGGGCTGTTGCAGCTGCCTTGCCTTCAGAAGCAGCTGTGGCTGGATGCGCTCCTCGGTGATCCCGTTCTTCTTGGACCCGATATGGGCCAGCTGTGTCTTGATCAGCTGATCTGCCATCGCGTGCGTGCGGTGGTTGAGACTCCATGAAAGAAAAGCTTCCACTTGGAAACAGGCGAAGGCAGCGATGTTCTGGGCCCCGAGCTCCACAACCCTGAGGAACACTGCGGGATCCACGCCGGCTCTGGACATCATGTCCACGTGCTTCTCAGCCATTATGAGAGCCTGCAGCTGACACAGCTTTGGTATTTCTGGGTTGCCTACGACTTCAAGCCTACGGGGCCGGGGCAGGGTGAGGCCGGGCTAGATCTTTGCGACTCTGGAACTCGAAAGCCTACCTGGATTAATGAAATTACTTAGACTCAGACTTAGCACTCTCCTTTGGTTGCGGGCCTGGGCCATCTTCTCAATGAGTTCGCGAAGTGCATTGCCTTTGACGGCGCCCTGGAGCTTTGCGTTGCCGACAGACAGCACCTCGGCCAACGGTGCACCGTCTGCGAGCTGATGCTTCCACGAGGTAGCCTCGCCACTCTTATGGAGCCCTTTCGTGGCCGTCTCGATTTCCTGAGTGACGTCAGCGATGCTGGCCTCGATCGTGGATGCCTGCAACTGGATCACATCTGAGACAGATGCCATCCCAACTGCATCCGCGAACAATGTTGCGTAGATGCTGCTTTCTCCATCCACGGAGAAGGCAGCTGCCTTCTTGGCTGCATCATCGAAAGCAATCTTGGCCGTGCACGCAGCCGATGTGCGGGTGAACCCCGCATCTTGCTGCAATCGGGTCCTGGCATCCGGCCCCAAATCTTGCAGATCCCGAATACGCACTCGGAGCCGCAAGCCCGTGTCGATGATGCTGAGGTCCGCACCGCAGGAGGCAGCCTCCGGGTGGCTGCTGATCTCGAGCAGCAGCGGGAGCTTGGGCAGGAAATCCAAGATTCTCTTGCAAGCTGCTCGACACTCATCGGCTGTTCCCTGCTCGGTCTTCTCCACCTGAGCAACGTAGCGAAATACACTATACACTGACTCAGCCTAAGCCAGGTTGCAAGTCAGAACAAAAACATATGATACCCCGCAGCTCAAACGACCTGACTATACCACCACCAGGACCCGCAGGCACATTGCCAGCAAACGAACCCGGACGAAATCAGCACGGAGGTATTTCAAAAGAGGCAAGCATTGCAGACGCATGTTCAAGCAGCAAGGAAAAAACCGTGCCTCTTCGGAAAGCTTCGCCATCACAACGGTCCACAGGCGCTGCAAGTTGATTTTCTCATCCTCCGAAATGACAGTGGCCGGGCCTACCGCATCCAAGCACGTCACCAACTCCTCAAACTCCCAGACCTCCTCTGTGTCCGAAGCAGAGGAGCTGCTTAGGGCTTTCTGGCACAGAATCCGCAGGTCAGCCGATGCCAGGGCGGTGGCCTCCTGAACCTGCAATCTGCGAAGCTTTTCGATGGCCTCCGTTGCTTTTGCGTCGCCCATCATGCCCAAGTAGAGGATCAACTGACTCAGTCGATGCGAGCTCAAGTCCTGCTCGGCCCACGAAGAAGCCGGGGTAGCCACGAATGTGGCCACGAAGGAAAGCAGCCTGTCCAGGACATGCTTCTCCAGTTTCCGCAAAGCTCCCTGCCTCATGCCTTCCTTCAACTGAGGAAGGTCCTTCATGACTCGGTCCAGCTCAGCAGCTGAGCACTCCTGCTTCTGCGCGAGCTCCAAGCAGACCTCGTAGTTGGGGAGCAATGCCTTTGTCCGCGAAGCAGTCCTCAGAGCTTCCGCCACCACACCAGCCCACGCACCGCCGGGCTGCTCGAACAGGTTCTTCATGGCCATCTGCCACAAGTGCACATTCTTCCCGGAACTTCCGAGGATCTCCAGAACATGATCGATGCTGGAGCCACAAGCGCCTGGGATCGGGCGGCAAAGACATGCCAGGCAAAGCACCGTGGTGCGCAGAATGCGCACTGGCTGGCCAACAAGGTCTTTGATGGAGGGATGCAGAGAGCCCACCTCCGGCACTACCTCCAAAGCCTTGCTGACCAGCTTCATGATCTGGGACGCCTTGCTTGGCCCTAGCTTGAGGAAGCTTGTCATGGACTGGCAGAACCACACGTCCAGCATCTTGTCTCCAACGGCCTCGTTCTTAGCACACAAGCCAAGCAAGGAACCGGCACACGACACACGCTAACCAATAATCAATAACCGTAACCGCAACTTTGACACTATGCCACTTCTAATGCACTGCCACACAGGAGATGGCAGGATTCATGCGAACCTGCACCTTGCTGACTTCTTGACTATTGGAAAGTGTACTTTCTCGATGCCCTCCAGGTTGTTGTCGGGACTGTTTGCTTGTGCTTCTGTTTATTTATCATTATATTATATTGCTTCCTTTGGCTTTGCTTTTTGTCACTGCTTCGAACTCTGTGTCTCTTCCTCTCCCATCTCTCTCTCTCTCTCTCTGTCTCTGTCTCTCTCTCTCTCTCTCTCTCTCTCTCCCTCCCTGTCTCTCTTTCTCCTTCATTGACTCACTCACTCACTCACTCACTCACTCACTCACTCATTCTCACTCATACTCACACACTCACTCACTCACTCACTCACTCACTCACTCACTCACTCTTTCACTCACTCATACTCACTCATACTCACTCATACTCACTCATACTCACGCATACTCACTCACACTCACCCACACTCACTCATACTCACTCATACTCACTCATACTCACTCATACTCACCCACACTCACTCATACTCACTCATACTCA
>CAJNJA010011209.1:0-13277 GCA_905231915.1 Symbiodinium necroappetens | reverse complement strand
TGTCTGGGTTTAGGGTTTAGGGTGTTTTTTTACAAAGTCCCCTTTAGTAGTCCAGGCCGGGGCGAAGTGTCCCCTTTCCAAGTTTTTTAATGTTGCAAGGCTTTATTATTTACAAGACTTTCTCGAAAGCTTGACCTGTAGACAAGTCATTACAGAGCTTTCGGAAAGTAAAAAAGGGCTTCAGATGCCAAAAGCAGTCCCTCGCGTCCCGTTACGGCTTAGGATTCTTCAGAAGTTTAGACTTTGGGGGTTCGCGGCACCTGAGCATGATTCCAGAACATAACATCGGGATCTGTAGTCTATCCCTGGTCGCAAGAATTTTTCAAGATTTAGCCCAAAGAACCTAAGCCCTAAACCCTGAAACCCTTGCTTCAGAAACCCGGTTCCTGCACCACACCGCGGCTGGCGTTCACGGCTGCCTGAGGGCAAATGCCACCATGTTTTTGATCGAGGCGGTGGGCTTAGTGTACGAGGTAGGGCTGATGATATACGTCCTGCACTACCTTAAGGACCCTTAACCCATGGAGTTGTGGTATATTCCTTATTATGGGTAATGCAGGGTCTATATCATCAACCACATGATACAACCGTCAACCCTAAATCCGAAAGCCTTTAAACCCGCAACCCTCAGACCGAAAATCCCGAAAGCCTCAAGTCAAACCCTCAACTCCTACTTCCAGGTTCATCGGGTAGTTATTAAGTGGGGTTATAAGTCCCCGATTATATGGCTGATAAGTATAGTTACCCTACTTATGACCCCATTTATAACGACCCATGAACCTCCAAGCAAACTCCCCTAAGCCTTAAACGATTGAGCCCTGAACGGCCCTGAACGCTAAACCCGAAGTAGCATGTGGTTCAGAGAGCCACAGCCCACCTCCGGCGAGGGGAGCAGCTGATGGCGAAGTTGATGGAGCTCTGCCTGGGTTTATGAGGCTTCAGGTTTGCGGGCTAAGCTCTTGATCAGGAGCGTCATTGCAGGGGTCCTAACTTTCTTTGTTCAGAGGGTCGCTTTGCGGGCTCTTTTAAGCATTCTATAGAGTTTTGTCTTTGGGGAAATTAAGATTCGGTAGGGTTTTAGGGTACAATACGCTAGAGAGTAAGAGCCGTAAGGAAGAGTGGTCTTGTTGATTATTCCGGCTTCTATATTGGATTTACGGGGCTGTGTATGGGTATTTCATACGGATTTATGGGGGCCTGTAAGCGTTTACCCAAAGCAAGACCCGAAAGGCTTGCATACGATTGAATATCTTCCTGCTGCGGCAAGACCCCTAATACCCAATATAAGAACCTTGTAAAACCCGGAAATTGTCACGAACTACCACCCTAAGCCTTAAACCTCGACAAAGACTTGCTGCTCTTGCCCGTACAACAGAGCTTCTACGCCAAAGCTTACCTTACCCTCAATAAGCCAAGGAAACAAAAGGTAAAACTTTCAGATTGCTACGAATTATAAGAACCCAAAAAGTTCAAAGGTTGGGTATTGGAGAACTAAGGAGCATCTACGCCAAAGCGTAACAAGGACCAAGCCGCTTGAAGACCAGAGAGTAGCGGTACGATTTGCTCCTCGTCGCTCGCAGAGTCCACGCCTTCACACGGCGGGCGCGTAGGGGCGGGTTTTCAGGGCTTAGAGTTTGGGGTTAGGGTCGAGGATCAAAGGTCAATAGGGTTTCGGGTTTAGGCTTTAGGATCAGCGTTTATAGCGTTTAGGGTTTAGGGCTTGGGGTCCAGGGCTTCGGAAGCACCGTTTAGCGTGAAGCTTTGGAGTTTTGTTGCCTTAATCTCGGAAACCTTTCTCACGGTTGGAAAGGCCCTTCGAGACTTGACGCACCCTGAAAGCTTGACACGCTAAACTTAGTGCTCATGCCTAACCTCCAAACCTTTAAATAACTAAACGCACAATTCCGCTGGCCTGCAAAATGCTGATCCTGATTCCAAAGCCCCACTTGGAGGTTCATGGGCTCCTAATCCCTACTTATAACCCCATTTATAACTACCCATGAACCTCCAAGTAACGCAAAGCCAGGACACTATAAGCTTGGTGAATCTGAGCCAGGAGGTCGGCCAAAGCCATCTGTGCCGCACCAAAGTTCCTTAAGTCTTAGTGGGTCCGTCGGTGTAATAGTGGGAGCTTAGTCATTAGAATGGCGTGTGGGGGATACTCTGCTATACTTGTAACAAGGCCCCCCCAAGAAAAAATAAAACATAAAAAGTATATATATATACACACACATACATACATACATACATACATACATACATACATACATATATATATATATATGTTCCTAATTATTCAGGCCGGATCCCTTCGTAAGGGCTATGCGGTTTCAGGATTCAGAGCTGAGGCTCTCGCTATACGACCTGGGGTGACGGAGTCGGACTTGGGGCATCGGTTGAGGGTTGAAGGCTTTTAGGGGTTTAGGGTTTGGGGTTTAGGGTTTAGGATTTAGGGTTTAGGGTTTAGGGGTGAGGTTCGAGGATTTCTGGTTAACAACCCTCAGCCCTCTCAACCCTAAGCAGCGACCCTGAACAGCTTCATAGCGGATCTTGCACTGGACGAAGCCCCCCATTTGCAAACAGAATAACAGAATGCCTGTATGATGGGTGTTGAAAAGTTATGGTGTGATATTCTTGACAGCAAGCTTGCACGGCGTTAAAAAGAAAGCGGGGGGTTGGGATGGTGCAGCCCATAACGTCTCTACCATGGGTTCTGAAAGGGTTCATGTGGGTTCTGCTTTTGCTGGCAAAATGATACTTGAAGCGAGCCTGCACAGCAAAAAGCAGCGGGGGGCTGGGGGGAGCGCAGCCAGCTGCATTTGCAAACAGAATGCCAGTACGATGGGTTTTAACGTTCCCAATCATTTGCAAACACAGTGTCTGCATCACGGGTTTTGAAAGGGCCCATAAGGGCTCTGTTTTTGCTGACATGATGTTGTTTGAAGCGTTGACGCACTTCTGCTTATGGCGCGGTATTCTGAAAAGCAAGGTTGCACTGCTCAAGAAGAAAGCGCGGGTTGGGGAGCTACGGCTTAAACAGCGCCGGGTTGGCATTACCAGCAAATGCAAGGCGATTATATTTCCATAGTATGCATGGTAATAATAGTAGTAATATGTTATAATGGGAATAATACTACTAGAATGATATAACAATAGCATTAATGGTGATGTAAACGCTTCAAGTTAATATATATATTACTAGTGCGAATGAAACTAGCAAAAACACCAAATGTATATAACCGTAGGCCAGCGGACCAGGGGGCATGGTACCAGGAAGAGGGACCACGGACCAGGAAACCAGGACCTAGACATCAAGCAGCAGGACCAGGCCAGGGACCAGCGGACCAGGACGGGGACCAGGGTCCTATCCCCTTTCAAACAGCCACGCTTCCGGTTGGGCCATGGATGATCTCTTCTCGGTGGCGTGGACCATGAACGTCATCATGCGCGGGGGTGGGATGGGGGAAACAACCTAACCTAGCACTAACCTAAACCCTAAGCCCAGCTTCCCCTGATCAGAGGGCGTAAAAAAAGAACGAAGCAAAACTAAACCCTAAACCCTACATGCCCGCCGCCTCCTTTTTTGGAGTGCCTGGCACCCTAAACCCTAAGCCGGGTTTGTGCCTGGCTTCCCCCTTCGGGGGGCCTAGGCAGGTATGTCCTAAGCCCGAAACCAAAACCCTGAAAAAACCCAGAAACCGGGGGGAGGGAGTGGAGGGGAGGTGTAAACGCCCGATGTCACAATCACCCGCTCGAGAACAAAATAGCGGCTTACACCCAAAATGCCGCGTACCCTTTGCACGGTGGGTTGAGTAGCCTCCTTAGGCACAGAAATACATATGATTGTGCGCGAAAACCCCAGTGTGGATGTTATCAAGGCTGGGCCGTGGATGATCGTGTCTTGGACCGGCATAGACCATGGACGTCATCATGCTTGGGAGTAGGAAGCCTCATTAGTGGCCAGAATACACATGATTATGCGTGCAAACCTCAGTGTAGATGCCATCAAGGTTGGGCCATGGATGATCTTTGCTTGGAGCGGCTTAGACCATGGACGTCATCATGCCTGGAAGTGGAAGGGTGGAAACAGTTGAACTGCTGCAACTAGCCCTACGCTGGGCTTAGAGCTTACGGCGACATACCTTCCAGACAGCAAAGACCGAGAACCGATAAAATGTTAAGTTCAATATTTTGGAATCAGGCGAGATTATCAAAATAATTTCGAATTTTCGAATTTTTCAACTCTTCGAATTGTTGAATCAACCGACAGCCCAGAAATTTCAATTTTTAGTAACTAGTTTGGAATGAAGCGAGATTATCGAAAAGTCGATTTTTCGATTTTCGAGTTTTCGAATTTCGAATTTTCGAAAAGGTTAAAACTCTTCGAATTTTCGGAATTTTTGAGTCTTTTTGAGCTTTCGGAAGCGCGTCGCGTACGTCGCGTGATGCGAGAAGCTGCAGCTTGGCAATCATGGTTGCGGGTAGGCCGAAGTGGATTCACGAGTTCGAACCCCAATCCCTGCAAACCGAGACCTTGCACCACACCTCAGCCCACATCATGCGCATTTAAGGAATACTCCTTTAATCATAGTAGGGGTCCTACCATGACTTGAAGTATGTTCCAGACTTAAAGGGTGCTAAATCCGAAAACCCTATAAGAACCATAGAGCCCTGGACTTTAGGTAGACTCTCCAATTAAGGGATATGGGGACCTCCCTAAGCCCAAACCCCTCCCGCCTCCTTCACAGCCCAGAGAGAAGAGATGGTCGCGGTACCAGGACACGAAGCCTGATGCTTCATGGCTAACCCTAACCCTCCAGGTATCTACTATGGAGGGTACTGGAGCCCCTAGGGCCCTATATAGTAGGTATCAAACTCAGGCTCCCAAGTAACCTCAGGGGCCTAGGTACTTCAAAGGCTCTAAGATAGATGCCTGCACACTTAGAGTAGGGTTTTGGTGTATATCATATGAAAGTAAAGTTCTGATAAGGATTCCTAAACCTTAAGCCCTAAACTCTAAGGAACCCAAGGAATGCTTGTACGAATGATTCAGGCTTCTGCTTTCGCTTTCGTAGGCGCATGGACGCGTAGAGCCATCCTGACGTTTCACTGCCACCCTCGAAGCTCCAGGTTCCGGGGAAGCATTGTGAGGTTTAGAATGATTTCAAACTTCCGGTTTTGGAGCATAATAGTTGGAGTTTTGGGCCTTGATTTCAAACTTCAGGTTTTGGAGCATAATAGTTGGAGTTTTTGGGCCTTGATTTCAATTTCAGGTTTTGGAGCTCAGCTTAATAGTTGGACTTTTGGGCTTTTTTTTGGCGTCGAAATCAGGCTCGGTTCGGTCGGTGTGGGCGAACCCAAGAGCCTCATAGTGGTACTCCCTTGCTCGTATCTGCAAGTCTTGCTGAGGAAGACCCAAAATTAAACGGGCATGAGGGCATCACTGATAGTCACTACTGACCTAGCAAACATGCCCAAAAGCATCCAAAAAGTGTACGGCCACCAGGAAGCGCCGCGGCTCGACGGGGCCCTCCCCCACACCGCAGTCTTCGTAGGCGGCCTGGTGCGGACTAAGACTGAAGGAGTATTTCATGCACTGTGCTGGTGTGTACACATATGCACAAAAAGACAAGGATATCACACATGTGTATAAAGCCGAAATATGTTAACCATCACCATCGCTATGATCACCACAAGTTCTTTCTTCCCATTCAGACCGGAGGTGGCAGCATGGTTCATGCCGCTATTGTTGCCCATGTGGCTGTGAACATCGATGCGTTTGCTGCCAGCATTGCTTCGTTCAATACCTTGGTTGATGTCTTCCTATGTGAGCTCTTGTCAATGAGACTGACGGCCATCGTGCGTGTGATGTGCTGCTGGTTTGGCCGATGTTGGGCGCCAGCGTCGTCATGCTTGACATTGCACATATATGCCTCGCTGTCCTAGCTCTTGGTGAAAGCCTCTGGGGACTGCCATCACTGGTGGTGGTCGTGGTGTTTCTTCCGCTCTTCTGGCAGTAATCTTCCTGATCATCATCACTGTTGCAACCCATCATCGGCAAGAGGTTTCATCAATCTCCACCATCATCGTTATCTTAAGCACGCACAGCACCAAGTTCATCAACATCATCACCATCATCATCGTCATCATGATCAGCTTATCGACGTTCTTAGCACGCTTCTAAAACCGATGCGGTCACCACAGTTCGTCATCGTCATCAGTCATCATTGCGATGGCCATATGACCGTCGTCTGCCTCACAACACAATCAGCGTAATGATCGATCACCATATCGATCACCATATCACCATCAGCATAATTAATCACAACGGCCGTCATCGTCGGTTTGCAACTAAAATAGATCCTCGTTCGTTTCATGTTCATCCTTCTCTTCGTCACCTGCCTCATCATGACCCCCCATGATCATCTCGCGTACTGGATACCAAGATATTCTGAGGGCCTTAATGGTTAGGAATAGGGTTTACCCTAAACCCTAAGCGCTAAACTTTAAACCCTAAACCCTAAACCCACAACTCTAAACCGGGGTATCTTGTACAAACAGTCTACACAACCCGACAGGGCTGCAAGGTGCTTCACGGAACCCACTTCGTCACTGGAGCCGGGCGGCGTGCAGAACACCGTCCGAGATGTCCTGCGGCTCAAGGATTCAGGCTCCCTAAACCCTAAACCCTAAACCCAAAACCCTAAGATTCGGAGTTAAATGCTCACTGGGTGTCGATCTCAACAGTTCCCTAAAAATATGTATAATTAAGGGTTTAGGGTTTAGGGTTTAGGGCTCTACATTACACAATAATGGGAAGTTAGAGACTATCTTAAATCGATAGTATAGGGGGCCTTTATAATAATCAGGATAGGGTTGTGGGGTGTAGTATATACCAAAAGCATCATAAAGGAACTTCCCGAACATAGTAGAGGTATTTTTTTTGGGCCCCTATTTTTCCTACCCTAAAGCCTAAACCCTAAATCCTAAACCCTAGCTTATAAGACCGAGAGATGAAGGCTTCCGGAGCTTATGGGGTTGACGGATCTTTTAATGGGGTCTGTGCCTTGAGGATCTAGGGATCTAGGGTTTAGGGTGTAGGGTCTAGGGATTTAGAGTTTCAGGGTTTGAGGTTTAGGGTTTAGGGTCTACCTGTGACCCAAAAGACCTACCTTTTTAAGGGAACAATATATAGAAACCATACTCAGGACCCCTAAAGAGGTAGGTCTTTTCGGCTACAGGTTGGGATGTATAGCTTCAGGGTTCAGGGCTTCTGGATGCAGGGTTTTGCTTTCAGGGTTCATGAGGATCGTCTTGAGCTGACCTTTCGGTCTGCGTGATGTCGAGGTTCATGGTTTTCCAGCTTTGATTCTGGTTCGGCAAAGAAAATGCGCAAAAAGGAATGAATCCACCTACTAGCTACAAAGATGGGCTTCAAAGCCTGCATGTATCACTGGACTCCTCGAGACTACACGCCGCCACGGCACACCAGTCTCAATATGTACACAACCCTCAAATGCCTTAAACTCAATAAAACGTCAAACTACAATACTTGGCTGACTTCTGAACCCCTCCTAAAAGTTAAACTTTTAGCGTCCTTATTATGGTTCATATAGAAACCCAAAAAGTTAAAGTCCTAAGAGCCAACCAGAAGAACGCCGGGAACAGACAGGCGAGCCCAAAAGACCCCAAACTCCAAAAACTTTTTCCATCTACGGTATGGGAGCCCCTAAACCCTAAACCCTATACCCAAAACCCTAAACCCAAAACCCTAAACCCCTAAACCCGAAGCCCCTGGGCGGATCCTGTCGGTCGAAGATTTTGAGAAGGCATCCCCGGAACGTCGCGAGGTCCATGCCTGGAGCGAAAAGGCTCTCTGCTTTCGGGGTTTGGGGTTTAGGGTGTTAGGGTTTAGGGTTTTAGGGTTTTAGGGTTTTAGGGTTTAGGGTTTAGGGTTCAGGGTTTAGGGTTTTAGGGTTTAGGGTTTTTGGGTTTCGGGTTTAGGGTTTTGGGGTTTGGGGCTTTTGGGGTTTCGGGTTTAGGTTTTTTTGGGGTTTCGGGTTTACAGTTTAGGGGTTGTCAGCCAAGATCCACCAAAGGACCAAACGAGGCAAACAAAAAAGCTTGAAAGCCTGAATATGTTCACCATACACCCTCTACAGCCTAAATCCCACATAAACCCCAAACTAAACCCCACGTCTCGCCTCCATTCTTCTCGGACCACGCAGCACTCTGGAGCGTGTCAAGCGCAAACTTCACCTGCGATCACCCTCTCAACATTCTACTCTACCGCTGGCGCTTTCCGGTTAAGGGGTTTAGGAATCTTAACGTCGCCAAACCCAAAGCAAACCCTATAGAACCTTAGGGCTTAGGGTTTAGGAACCTTAGGGTTTAGGGTTTTTGGACTTTAGGGCTTGGGGCCAAGAGAACCTCCGGGTTTCAGGGTTGGGGGCTCGGGTTTGGGAACCTTAGGCTTCAGGGTTTAGGAACCTTAGGGTTTAGGGTCTAGGAACCTTAGGGTTTAGGGTTTGGGAACCTTCGGGCGTAGGGTTTAGGGTCTCGCAACCTGAGGGTCTAGGGTTTAGGGCCCAAAGCCCTAAATCCTACAACCCTAGTCACCCCAAACCCTGAATATCGGTCCTTCTGGCTTGATTTTTGCTTGCTTTGAGCTGCAGGTTCATGGCTGAGGGCCTGGGGCTCAAGCTTTCTAGAATCCACGGGCTTCGCCGCTCAGCCGATGGCAAAGAACAAGTATTTTTTCGGGATTTGGGCTTAGTTTTGAACCCTGAACCCTAAACCCTAAACCCTAAACTCTAAACCCTAAACCCTAAACGATCGGTTGGGGGGCCGGAAGCGACCACGGCTCAGCGCGACACCCTCGCAGCACAGGAGCCCGAAACCCAGCACCCAGCAAGTCCGGGGCTAGGGTTTAGGATTTAGGGTTGAGGCTACTAGGTTTTCGGGAGAACCCTGTAGAGCAGGTTCAGTTTTGGGCGCCCTGAACCAAAAAAATCAACTGTGCTGAGAGGTTCTCGCGATCATCTGATGTATCTTCCTTGTTTAGGAGGTAATGCACTCGGGTTTAGGGTTGTAATCTTCTGGCACCCATAACCCCCAAACCCTAAACCCACAAACCCCTAAAGCCTAAACCCGGCTCTCTGTGCGCCTCGTGGTGGTCGAGGTTAAGTTGCCGCGCGAGCTTCCAAGCATGTGCGCTCACGTCAACGAGGCCTGCAGCAAGCCGGAAGGCCCATGTAGGTAGGTAGGTATCGTAACAATGACCATCGTTCTAGTACGTGTAATGGATGTTCAAGCATTGGATGGGAGACGGAACTTAGCCAGGTAGGTGCACACACACACACAGCCACATCACTAACATTGAGACGATCTACCTGTTCCTTGAGCAATTGGCTTTGTCCGTTGCAACGGACCAATAAGCATAGCGATACGATGGTTTTAGGCTTCAGAGTTGAGGGTAAGGATAACCCGGATAACAGCAGAAACAAGAGCAACAGCAACGAGAACAGTGACAACTGAAGCAACATCTACTAATCTATTACCTCGAAATAGAATTTCCCAAGAAACCACGAATCCAGCCAATTTTGAGGGAGCACGGCCACAATAGATGCAATGAGTTAAAAACAAGGTAAAGATTTCGAACAACAAACTGACAAATCGTAGTTGCCCTGCGTATTGGGGCTTTGGGGTCTTGGGCTTTGCTTAGTGCCTGTTTACTTTGGCATTTAAAGGGTCTAACGTTTAGGGTTTAGGGTACTTTGACAACCCATCTTCCAGTCATATTCAAAGTGTTTCATATGCAGAGTTCCTGGCTTCGGGTTTCGGTGTAGTGCTTTGGTTTTACATAGCCTTGCGGGTTTCCGGCGCAGGGTTAAAAGATGTTGCTTCGAGGTTCAAACCTATCGAGTTCAGGCTTGGCGAAATGGAGATTCCCCAACGCAAAACGAAAGAAGCAAGAAGCCTGCAAACGAATTCCAAGAATCGGCCCAAACGGCCCAAATCTGCACGCTTTGGTAAACCGCCCAGTGGCAGGAGGATCAGGTACAATACGAATGCAATGATGCTTGTGAGAACTACAAGACCTGCAGCAACAACGGCTGCAGAATGCTGACCTGAGCACTGCGAAACATTGGCTCCGCAACCAGAACCTCCTTGAGACAACAGGGTATACTAATGCAAGCAGACTGGAGAAGCAGAACCCTTTTATCGCTAATCTGAGACACCAGACTTTAAACCCTAACATGAAGGGTATAGGGTCGGCTTAGGGTTGTAAACCCATAGGGCAAAGCAGAGAAAAAGTCACTCCCCTTAGGAAAAACTTTAAGGCCTCTGGCCCCGCAACTTGCCCCACACCCGAACTTGGGTCGAGGCTCCGGGATCTAGGACGTTGTTTTTTTTTTTAATGTGTGTTGACATGAACGTCGACGTTGTTGCGGATCGACCAGCATTGGTGTCTCGTTATCATGATAGCAGCCAGAATGCAGTTTGAGCGAGCAGTTTAACCATCTGTCTGAATAGCTCAGCAATATTCCTGCAAAGTCTGTTGCTCTGCCCGAACCCTAAACGCGAAACCCTAACCCTGAGCCGCAAAATGGCCGATGAGAGAATGAATGGAAAGCCCCCGGTACGCCTGGGAGCGTTCCGTGTCCTGAGAGCTGGTCCGCTGAGTGCTTCAGGTCTTGGGTTTAGGGTTTAGGGTTTTGGATTTGGGGTTTTGGGTTTTTTGGGTTTAGGGTTTAGGGTCTAGGTTATTTCGGGTTTAGGGTTTAGGGTTTTGGATTTAGGGTTTTGGGTGTTTTGGGTTGAGGGTTTAGGGTCTTGGTTGTTTAGGGTTTAGGGTTTAGGGTTGAGGATTTCTGGTTTACGGTCTAGGGTCTAGAGTTTGAGCTCAATCAAGTGGGTTGAGGGTTTGAGTACGGGTGATGGCCCTACACCCTACACCCCGGAGGATATCCTTCAAAACCGTGGGCCATCAACTTCCCTAACCAAACGATATAAGACACAATATAAACACCCGTAGAACACCCCTAGAAACGGCCCAGAGTCGAGATGAAGTCCGAGATTAAGCCGTGATGACCCCAAAGAAGGGCGACCTTCTGCCGTGCGTCGTGAGAACGAACTCTTCGTCCTAACCATGCGCTCTGCCACCGGCTGGAGGGGTGGTTCTGGGGCGACCTGGCGAGTCGTCCAGGTGTAGGGCTTGGGGTTTAGGAGTTAGGGTTTAGGGAGTTCAGGGTTTAGGGTTTAGGGTTTTACGGTGTAGGGTGTAGGCTTTGGAGTTTAGCGTTTAGGATTCACGATTGACACTATTTCTGCTAACTAGTTGGATGGCACTGCATGGTTGGAATCGTATTATGATTTCGCTGCATGTACGGACGACATGGCCAAAACACTTCCCATGTCTGGCGGGATTGAAAGAACATCTAAACCCTAAACCCTAAATTCCTAAATTTGTATTTGTCATGAATCGCGCTTTCCGGATGACCGGATCTGACCGGAGCTCTTGACGGGCTGCGACGCACGCCACAGCCGGAACCACATCCCCACGGGTTCGCGGCACGGCCACAATACTATAGAGGCCTTAATGGTTGCCTGTACTAATTTTTGTTTTCCTTGTCATACTTATAGTATCATAACCCCCAAAAACCCTATTCTAATTATTAAGGCCCCTATATTACCCAATTAACCAATCCTCTCAAACCTTCAAACCAAAAGCAAAAAAAACGCGTTAAACCCCTTAAACAAAAGAAACACAAATCAAATTCAAATGCCCTAAGAAGATCTTAGAACCCCAGTAAACAGCCAGCCTCTGGCTGTTGTTTCGTTTCCGAAGGCCGGCGTCGGCTCAGTGCCAGGGTGCCACGCAGAGGTGGGCACATGAGGTTCGTAGACCTGAAAGTATCATTGTAGCGCTGTTAGATGTCATGACAGGCCTCTTTCAGCAAGAATTTCGGACGGGTTGTAGAAGGAGCTGCACAAGGCTTCTTCAAGGATTTTTAGCAGGGTTCATAGGCGGTTCGAGGGGAACTTTAAGTCTTCAGAGTCGTATGTCTTAAGGATGTTCTACGAGGTCTCTCTGGGTTTATCAGGCGTTTGATAAAGAGACTCGAGGGGTTTCAGGAATTTGTGAGGGCCCTATGATGATCTTGTACGATTATCATGCTGAGGGCTCATAAAAGCAAAAGCCAGACAGGTGGAACATCATCATCCTCATGAAATGTAGGCAAAACAGAGAGAAGCCTAGCACTAATCATCCTAAATCCATGTTCCAACTTTCTGGGGTTCACTATATCCCACTGGCATAGTGAGCCACAGAGAAGCTTACCTCATGGTGCAAGCCAAGTAATCATTTCTAGGTTCCTGAGTAGTGCCTTGATCATAAGGGTATGTTCCTACTATTCGGTTTTAATAAAGGGACCCAAAAACCAAAAGGGCAAAAAGAAAACCTAGATTTCTATTCCCCAAACACTGTCCTAAACCCAATTGCCCAGCTACTGGTACGATGCCGTCACCAACAACAGAGTTCGGATCTCCTTGAGAAGCAGCTTAAACAAGCACAAGGCTCAAAACCAACCCCGGAATCCGGCGCACCCAAAAAGGGTAAACCCTTGCCCTGAACTAGTAGGTGATGACGCCTTAATTGGAGAGTATAACTCCTAATATAATTAATTTGTGATAAATAAAAAGCTAATGTAGGAACCTGATTAAGAAACCCTGGCCCAAAAAAACTCAACATATTAGGTTTCAAATTAAGAACTCCAACAAGGACCCGGGGTTTCCTTAATCAGGCTCCCACATTAGATTGCACTCGACTGCCTAAAGCCTACACCCCAACGCCCCCACCTGCTCCCCTCTGCCATTTGTGCCAAGTAGTGCCCGGTTTCCGTGTTTCGACGGAACAAGGACGCCTTGCCTCGCCGGCTGCGGAGAGATGGGATTTTGCTTTTAAGTGCAATGCCCTTTCTCCGAGTATGGAGAGATGGGATTTAGGGATCAGGGTTTAGTGTTCTGTATAAAATCTTCGGCACTGGTGTTTAAGGGGCTGTGTCAGGTGTTGCCAGGATTTCAGAAATGGGTCCTATGTGGCTTTATAAAATTCTACGAGTTACAACTTCAGGTGCCTATTCGTACTTGGAGGTCTACCCATGGCTTTTTGGATTTAGCAAGTCTAAAACGCCGACAATAAACCCCACAACCTATCTTAAGTAGCCCGACTTCCTGTATGGAGGGTAGTTTATGCTAGCGCATGGATTGCTGTC
>CAJNJA010011208.1:0-36499 GCA_905231915.1 Symbiodinium necroappetens | reverse complement strand
TTTTTTAATGTGCAATGGCCCTTTCTTCGGAGCACGAGTCGAGGGTCGGCTCACAAAGATTTAGGGTTTAGGCTTTAGGCTTCTCAGATTTAGACCTGCGGCCCCGGAATCTGGGCTTTGTTTTGCCTGTCGTCCTTATGACAAAAACTTTATCTCTGCCAAGGAACCTCCAAGTCGGGCTTAAGGTTCAGGGCTTACTGGCTGGCCCCTTAAAGCCTCTGAAAAAAATAGTAGTAAATAGGGTCCTCTTAAGCCCAATAAGGGAAAATATAAAATATCCCAAAGGCCTACCTACTTAAGGCTAGACATGTCGAGAGCTTGTCAGTTTCGAGGGATGAATGCTGAGAGTTTAGGGCTTTTTTGTCAGGGTTTAGGGTTCAGGGGCGTGAACCCTATATTATAGCCTACCCGGACTGACCAGAAGGAAAGCACCATACTTTTACTATGGAGCCCCAACGGGGCAGGTTCTAAACCCTCAACCCTGAACCCTAAACCCTAGGGTTCTTTAAACCCTAAACCCCTAAACCCTAAACCCAATAAATCCTATAAACCCTATAAACCCTATAAACCCTAAGGTTCTTTCGCGTCCAGCGTCCAGGTAGGATCTATAGGGTTTATCAAGGATCGAACCATCGAGTCTCGTGGACCTGTAGAGCCTCCCCTGACCCTCACTCTCTGACTCTCTGAGACCCTTCAGTAAACTCGACCCCAGTTGAATTCCTAAGTCCCTGAACCCTGTCCTAAGGGTCCGAAGGACCTAATGCTTCGATACGTGTGTTTCGACCTGTAGTTGGTTCTGTAGGCTTGCAATCTGAAAGTATAGGATTAGTATATACCCATGGGCCCCTAAGTTGTTCCTTTTTTTGGCTTATGTTTAGAATCCTTTAAGGTAATCCCAAAAAGGAACTACTTAGGGGCCTATGGGTAGTTCGACTCTTCATTGCAAGCTTCTAAAACCGTCCAAAGGCCGAAGGCTCCAACGGCATAACACCCCCAGAGCCCTAAACACACTGTGTTTCTGAGTTCGGGGCAGCTGGGTTACTTATAAGACGGCTTATCCTCTTTTCTCAAGATTCAGGATACCCCTTGTCCCAGAGTGTTGTCTTCATGGGGAGACTCCGAAACAAGAACAGCACGAGGGCAAACCTTTTACTTTAAAGCTTCCTTCTGGAATCCGTAGTGTGACATAACCTCAAGCCCTCTTCCAAGCAATTTCAAAAATCCAAACACTAAACCTTAAATCCTTAAACCCCCAAACCCTAAAACCTTTAACCCTTAACCCTAAAGCTTTAAACCCTTAACCCGAAAACCTTGAACCCTACACCCTACTTGGAGGTTTATGGGTAGTTATAAGTGGGGTGATAAGTCCCCTAATATGGGTTACAAGTATAGCTACCCTACTTATAACCCCACTTATAACTACCCCTGAACCTCCAAGTAATCCATGGCGACCTAGGCACCGATGCCGTGGCATTCTCGAGGCGCAGCTTTGTGAGGCGCTCGGCGATTCGCATGGCGACGTCGACGCCGGCCTTTCCTGGGTTTATTGGTGGTTATTTTAGGGTTTAAGGTTAGAGGAATTAGGTTTTAGGCGGATTATAGGGCTTTCCTGGGTTTATTGGCGTTTATATAGGGTTTTAAGGTAAAGGATTTAGGTTTTAGGCATAAACCCTAAACCCTAAACTTTAGGATTTATGGCTTCGGGACTAGGGTTTATAGGGTTTTATAAAGGGTGTCAAGGATGCTTCTGTTGTCTGTCTTCTTTCGGTTTCCTTGATCATTGTCAGGATTGTTTCGGGTTTGGGGCTTTTAGCATGTTTGCTGAGTGACGTCTCTTTTTTGGTGTCGTGTTGGGGATAACATGTTGAAGCGGGTTTGGAGCCATCAGATGATGGGGCGAAGGTTAGGGGTTTGAGGTTTAGGGATCCATCGGGGTTTGCGTGTAGGGTTTAGGGTTTGGGTTTGGGTTTAGGGTTTAGGGTTTATGTTTGGGCTTAATTTGGAGGTTCATGGCAGCAATAAGTGGAGGTATAAGTCCACTAATAGGGCTTCGCTGTGGTTACCCTTTTCTAACCTCTCTGATAGCTGCCCATGAAACTCCAAGTGGACCCTAAACCCTA
Organism: Symbiodinium necroappetens; assembly: GCA_905231915.1. Lineage (NCBI taxonomy): Eukaryota > Dinophyceae > Suessiales > Symbiodiniaceae > Symbiodinium > Symbiodinium necroappetens. Next base: position 34,379 of record CAJNJA010011208.1, on the reverse strand, counting down.
AATCCTTAATGGACCCTCAAAGGAACCCTTATCTTAAATTACAACTACCCATGGACCTGCGAGTAGGGTTGGGGAGTGCAGGCTATGAAGCTTGCATTTTGCTTGACAGGGCCGGGTTCAGCGTGTAAGGTGTGGGTTTAGGGTTTATGATTTAGGGCTTAAGGCTTAGGGTTTGGGATTTGGATATATTAACTCGTCATTAACTCGTCTGGGGGAAAGACACGGTCTCTTTGCACAGAATTACAGAATTTCCTGGCCGTCATACTGTTGATGATATAAATCCTGCATTACCTTAAGGACACTAAACTATGGGAATTATGGTATATTCCTTATTAAGAGTAATGCAGGATTTATATCATCAACCGTAAGACTGTGGCATTCTCCAAAAATCTCGGACTCCAAACAACCAGTTCGCGATGGGTTCAGCTGGTTGCCAACTCGTGAAGTTGACGAGATTTCCCTGTCATAAACTTTAATATGTTCGGGGTTTGGGGTTCAAGGCCTACGGGCGCTGCAGGTGCAATGAGGGATTCAGGCTTCAGGCTTTAACGTTGCCCTGAACGCTTTAGAGGCCTCGCAACCTCAAATGTTGAAGCTGTGAGAGACGCGCCACCTTTCTGGAGCACCCCCGTGGACGTGCACAGGTAAAGCCCTTGGAAATCATCACGTTTGGTCCTTAGCAGTCGCAGTCGTCATGAAAAACCAGCACTATATACTTCGGGATAAAGAAAGAGGTTTGCACTTGGCTCATACATGCTAACCATGTCTGAACCAACCGAACTTATCTACAGCCGAACACTCCAATTACGGCAGATATCGCCCTTAGTACCGAAAGAGGCTCTAATAGTAAACCCTGCTTTGTCGATGATGGACAGGGTTGGATTGTATCGCATAATATAGGACCCTTACTGTTTACAATGGGGTTTTGGGGTCCATTGCTATAGTCAGACAGTCAGGATAGTCAGGAAATCTGGGGAATTTTATTGGCGTTATTTCGGCTTCTCTAAAGTAGACTAAGCTTGTGTGCCTTGGACCTTGGAGGACGAGAGGAGTTCAGAGTTGTGTGGGAGTCTCTCATGATGACTGGATCCGAACCCCTTACTGTTGTAATGAGGTTACTTGCAGGGTCATGGGCAGTGATAGAGGGGGTTACAAGTAGGGCAACTATAATTATAACTCGCAGTATTAGGGGACGTATAACCTCACTTATAACTACCAATGAACCTCCGAGTAGATGAATACCTACTGCTTCGCAGGCTTTGGGGCTACGGGGAGAGCTTGATTCCTGCTTGATGATGGTCGGACACTCACAACAAGATGACGGGAGCATGTTTAGCCACTTGTCCCTAAACCCTAAACCCTAAACCCGAAACCCTAAACCCTGAATCCTAGAGTTTAAACAGGCGAACTCGTATTTACACCGGAAGCCCACAATTGCCCTAAGCTTGTGCCCGGAATAGGTATACAGGGATATGTATGTACGTACTCTGTGTATGTGTAGATACCCACATATGTGTCTACGCACACACACACACGACACACACACACACACATATATATATATATATATACACACACACATACGCATGAATGAGATGGGTGATTGAACGATGCAACAATTTGATCAGGCTCCTTGATAAGGATCCGCTATACTATGCTGGCAGAAACTCAAGCGCCGATCAACAATCAGACAATTCCACGACACACCGCCGGTGCCCAAGACAGTATGTACAAAGTGAATTGTCAAGACTAGTGACTTTTAAACATAGACCACCCGAAAAAAAACACACACACACACCACACACATGACACATCTCTTTTTCAACTCACAGAGGCATCGAAGGATCCAAAGCCGGCAACACCCTCCCTCTAACGGGGTAGTTCTGTAATTTAGGGTCCCTTTTTTAGGTCCCCATATAATGGTATGGCACCCTTATAAACAAAGGACCCTACGCGGTACCTACTTTCTCTCTTCTTCAACAACCAGGCCCAACAAAATGCAAAAATCTTAGGGTAGTCCTAATATATAAGGCCAAAAGTTTAAAAGTTCTCCCATTGGCTATCTAAGATTTAGAGAACTATCCCCATAATATAGTACGGCACCCCTATAAAAAGGGCCCATAATGTAGTACGGCACCCTTATAAGCCAAAACGGACCCTACGGTACCTAATTTAGAGAACCACCCAAGAGGCCTGATGATCTTCGTCTGGAGGACTTCAAAGAGGCACCAGGCGCGTGTCAGGGGCCATGCCTCTCAGAGGATAGGGCTCATAGGGTTTAGGGTTTTTGGGTTTAGGGAGTCTAGAGTTTAGGGGTTTAGGGCTTAGGGAGTCTAGGGTTTAGGGGTTTAGGGGTTTAGGGTTTAGGGTTTAGGAGTTTGGGAGTTTGGGAGTTTAGAGTTTAGGGTTTAGGGGTTTAGGGTTTAGGAGTCTAGGGGTTTAGGGTTTAGGTTTTAGGGTTTTGACCGCGTCGCTGACGATGGTGCTGCTGAAGATGACGGTGGTGATGGTGATGGCGATAACTACGTTGTTCGACCGTGCTATGGGACATCATGTGGGCGCGCCAGGGCGGTTTAGGGCTTTGGCTTCGGAGTTGAGGGTTTCGGGTTTTCGGGTTTAGGGTTACTGTTTAGCGTCTAGCTAGAAAAAGACCGCGAAACGATGTACTCCTGTAATTCCTCAATGCTCGAAGCCACTAAGCTCCACAAACCTTGAACCCTCAACCCGTAAGCCGTACCCCTAGCCGTTTAAACCTGCCGAAGCCCTAAACCCTAAACCCTAAACCTTGAACCCTAAACCCTAACCAAGTTTCAGGTTAAGGGAAGATATAATAGGGTTCAAGGCCTTAGGACTGAAGGTTCAAAGATGGGCCCCTTTGCGAGCTTCAAGGTTCTAGGGTTTAGGGTTTAGGACTCTTGGAGCTAGGTTAGGGTTTAGGGTTTAGGGTTTAGGGTTTAGGACTTTTGGAGCTAGGTTAGGGTTTAGGGTTTAGGGTTTAGGACTTTTGGAGCTAGGTTAGGGTTTAGGGTTTAGGACTTTTGGAGCTAGGTTAGGGTTTATGGTTTAGGGTTTAGGGTTTATTAGATTCGGATTCTCTTCAGGAGCCCCAGAGGAGGAGTGCTGCCAATGATTTCCCAGAGAGCCCATAATTAAGGAAATACCTGAAATCAGACGGTTTTTGACCCCTGCAACTAAACCCTAAACCCTAAATCCTAACTCAAGGCATCTTTTTCAAACACGATCGAAGCCTTGGGGGCCTTCATGGGGCAGGCTTCTCTCTACGCCCTAAACCCTCAATGCCCTAAACCCTCAACCCTCATTATTCAAACCCTAGAGGGTTTAGGGTTTTAGGTTTTAGGGCTTAGGGTGCTATAGCACTCAATATCCTGAAATCCTAAACTCCTGAACCCAAAACCCAAAACCGATTGCCTCAAAGCTTACCCCTCCAAAGATGGTGCGCCTCATCATCGAGCACCATCGCGGTGCCGACCTCCAGCGATGCAAATTCATGTAGGGGCCGAAAAGGGTTTAGGGTTTAGGGTTTCCCAAAAATCCCCATAAATCGGGTCGTGAGCAGCGAGGAGCTCCTCCTCAAATCTTCTGAGACTCTCAACACAGCTCCGCAGCAGAAGCTCCATCTTAAACCCTACAAGGAGGCTCAAGAATCAGGAGCCGACTAAACCCTAAACTCTACCTCACACTACCATAACCTACTTTGGTGCATGTTTTTCTTAAAAAAAAAAACAAATACAGAATCTATGGGGACCCTCCAAAACAGGTGGTTTTGTAGGTCAGTTTCGATCCAAACCATGATCTCAGCATCTGAGGCTCCAGCGCAAGTGGTACCTCAGCCCGCGCGGAACAGCAAGAGAAGAGAAGAGTCTTTCCTTTTGTATAGGAAGATACGGTTTTAGGGTTCATGGATGAGATAAGAAGAGTGCTTCTCTTCGATTTATGTAGGAATTTAATATATATATATATGTGTATATATATATATGTATATATATATATATGGGGCTTGGGGTTTCAGGCGTAGGACTTTGATCGCCTAGGGTCTTGATTGGGGATGATGGCGACCGCGGAGACGCCTATTGACTCATGTGTAGTAACCCTTGTAGTACCCTTGCAGGAACCACTATGGTAACCTGTATTAGATTGGGGAGTGGTGGTAGAATGGTCTTCGTGGCCGGAGTCCGAGACTGTGCCCAAAACGCATCCACACATCACAGATTCGCTCGCTAGTTCCCCTAGTTCTTGAGTTCGATTCGGAAGACTACGTAAAGATCTTTCGTGACCGTCTCTCCGTTGCGCATGTCAGCCCCTGGACCCTCTGAACATGAACTGCACCCCCGGCCCGCAATTAATATCTTAAACCGAGGCATATAAAAGTCACCCTAAACCCTAAACCCTAAACCCTAAACCCTAAACCCTAAGCCCTAAACCCGCATAGAGCCCTGAAGCCCCTATAAGCTCGCCATCGCCCTGTGAGAGGCAAGTGACTGAGTAACGCCAGGTAGAAAGACGAGTCTTCCCTGCTCGCAGGGCCAAATGAGGCAACATGTGTATGTACATATATGTATGTAGGTATGTATGTCTATATATATATATATGTATGTATATATGTATGTATGTATGTATGTATGTATGCATGCATGCATGCATGCATGCATGCATGCATGTAAACATGCAAATATGTACATATGCGTGTGTGTGTATGTGCGTTGATGTATGTGTGTTTAGGTATGCATGTGTGTATATGTATGAACGAATGACATATATGAATGTATATGCACATCTATGCATATGTGTGCGCATGCTTGCCGTTTGAAAAGCGGTACTAATATGCATAGACGAATCCGTATAGAGGTGCAAACATATGCAGACACACAACTACTTCATAATTTCAAGTACACCTGCACACACATACACACACATGACACATCTCTCCCCCTCTCTCTCTCTCTATATATATATATATGTATATAGGTATATAATACATACACACATACCCACACCGCGCTTACACATGTGTCTATGTTATGTGGTTCTACATGGAAAACCACGTGTATGAGAAAATGCATCGATACACATGTTTGTTTGTTTTCTACTTATATGCATATATGCGTATTATTTCTGCATAAAAAGTAAGACACCTAGATGACTTAAACTCCTGTGTCCGATACACCCAGAGTTGAAACTTGCACCCTGACATCTACGATGCACCCTTGCCCTCACCCGACACCGACAACCCTATGGAAAGCCCCGTAGCTGAAACCTTACGAGGCTTCCGAGATTTCCTTTGCCCAGCTACAACGACAGGTATCAGGGATTGAAGTTTGGGCTCAGGGTTTAACGGCTTAGCTCGTGGATTTGGGGCTTAGGATTTCGGGTTTGGGGGGAAACGGGTGTAGGGGCTTCGAGTTTCGGCTTGACAGCCCCCCCAATCTCCCCAAGCTCAAGCATAGGGAGCGCGATCGCTTTAGGCGCCACTTCGCAGGAAGGTACTACAAGATTTTCCGTAAGGATACTATCAGGGTCACTACTATAACCCTAAGGGTCCAAAGGATCTAATAATCATATACTTGGGTTACCGTTTGTAGTCTTGTAGGTTAGTTCTTACCAAAGATTCTACAAGTTTTGATCCTAAACCCTAAACCTAAACCCTAAACCCTGAACTCCTAAGCCCTAAACCCTAAATTTGCTACCAAAGCTTTGTGGGAAGTGTCTTCGCCTCAGGAGTACATTTGGTGCTTCCTTCGGGTTTAACTGGGCCGCTTGTGAGTCGATGTGCGTCGTCTACTCGGAACATAGCAAGACAGGGTTTAGGAGTTTAGGAGTTTAAGAGTTTAGGGTTTAGGGGTTTAGGGGTTTAGGGTTTAGGAGCTTAAGGTTTAGGGTTTAGGCGCTTTGGGTTTAGGAGTTTAGGAGTTAGGGTTTAGGGTTTAGGAGTTTAGGGGTTAGGCGTTTAGGGTTTAGGAGTTTAGGGTGTACCGCCAGCCGGCCAGCTGGATCCAATTTCCATCTCCAGCTCCCACTGGTTGTTGCCTCGGTGATCCCCTGAACTCGAAACCCGAACTGGGCGGGCCTAGGGTTTAGGGTTTAGGGTCTAAGACATTTTCAGGTGGGTAGTTACCGTTATAGGAGCCTTGTCTATATACCTTATAGAAGCCCTATATACCCTAAGCTCCCCACCTGTAGTTTCCTTGAATAGGCTTGCACTTCTTCAGCTACGAGGCCTGCAGGATGTTTGAACATCGATGGCTGAAGGGCACCAGCTCAAGCGCGAAGACTCCAATTCACTTGGGACCAGAACAGTAGCATGATACAAATATCGGAAGACCTCAGGTACTACGGTTTGGGGCGCTTTACCTTTCCGAACACTCCTATAACACATGCTGCCCCTGAGCTTGAACCTGGAAACCATGTTCCCGGAACTCGAAGACACAAGACTGGAAAATCCTAAACCCCACAGCATTCGACAGCCCCATAAAGCGATGCCAGACCCATAGCTCCAAAGTCTACATGCCGAGCCCCGATCCCTGATTTCGACTCGTAACAAAAGTCTAAACCTTAAGCAGCCAATCCTGAACCTCAAACCTACAACACACACTCTACATACATACTCCTAAATCGCTCAGCCCTAAAATCCCAAAGTGCATCCCCCAGGCCCTATAAGCCCAAACCTAAAGGCCCCTAAACCTAAAGCCCAAACCGTAAACCCCTAAACCACCTAAACCCTAAGCCCAAACCTAGAACCCTAAAACCCACCCCCCTCTTGTAGAGCCCTGACTGAAGCCTTGAAAAGCTCCACTTGAAGGTTCATGGGTAGTTATAAATGGGGTTATAAGTGCCCTAATATGGGTTATAAGTACAGTTACCCTACTTATAACCGCACTTATATAACTACCCCTAAACCCCTAAACCCTAGAAGCCCTATAGAACCCTTTAAAGGAACCCCTAAAGGAACCCCATGAACCCCACTTGCAACTACCCATGAACCTCCAAGTACACCTCTGCCGGGGTCCCGGGCTGAAACTACAAATCCAGTAGGACACGTCTGCAGCGCTTCGGGGAGCCCTCGCTTTGCAGAGAGCTTTACCATGGGTTCGGGCTCCAAGGGTATAGGGTTTAGGGGTTTAGGGGTTTAGGGGTTTTAGGGGTTTAGGGGTTTTGGGGGTTTCGGGGTTTAGGGTTTAGGGGTTTAGGGGTTTAGGAGTTTAGGGGTTTAGGGGTTTAGGGGTTTAGGATTTATAGGGTTTCGGGTTTAGGTATCCAGCGCAGCTGGCTTTTCTTGAGTGCTTTGCTTTGTAATGGGAGATCCCACCCCAAAGTTGGATGACCAACAAAGGAATTTCGATGAAAACCCCAAACACCCACACCCTAAACAAGAAACCCTAAACCCTAAACCCCTAAACGGTTTTGGATTAAAGAGATCGAGTTTGGTCTGAGGGTTCATATTGCGCAAGCTTGCTCAAACTTAGCCATGTTATATAGGGCTTCGGGATCTACTTGGAGGTTCATGGGTAGTTCTCAAAAACAAGGTCCCTTTTAGGATCCTTTTTATACGGGTGCCGTACTATATTGGGGACCCAACATGGGACCCTAATTTAGAGAACTACCCAAATGATCCGTCGGGTCTGTAAGTCGTACTTATACCCCCACTTTTGGCTACTCATGAGCCTCCACGGAGATCCCTAAACCCTGAACCCCTATACAACCCTTAAAGGAACCCTCAGAGGAACCTGTAAGGTAAACCCCAAGCCCCTAAACCCCTAAACCCCTAAAACCTAAATTCTAAACCCTAAACCCCTAAACCCTAAATCCTAAACCCTAAACCCTCGAGAACCTGTAGAGTAAAGCAGCCCTTTTTCAAGCTGCAGTACGTAAGGGGATCCTCTGGGTTGCACAGCGCCTGAGGCCCGGGTTTACAGGCTTAGGGTTTGGGGTTTAGGGGTTTGCGGGTTTAGGGGTTTAGGGTTTAGGGTTTAAGGTTTAGGGTTTAGGGCTTAGGGGGTTTATGGGGTTTAGGGGTTCGAGGGTAGGAGGTTTAGGGGTTCAGGGCTCCTGGGCTACTTGGGATTGCACCCTGCGCAGGTCCTTGTTACGAGAGTGGCGTGTTTGGGGTGTAGAAAAAGGGACCGGATCGGTACCCTTTAATTAAAGCCCCTCCAGGTACCTACTAATTATATAACGCCCTAGGGGCTCTAGTACCCTACAGAGAGGGTACCTGCAGGGTTAAGGTAGGGCTTAAGAGGCTTAGTGTCCGGGGCTTAGGAGTTTAGAGGTCAAGGTCTTCAGTGGGTTGAGGGTTCAGGGGTTGATGGCTTAGGGTTTGAGGCTTCGGGTTTAGAGTTTTATGGTCTAGGGATATTTTAGGGCTTCGGGGATTTACTTAGGTGTGGGGGAGTGTCGCCCCAAACATGGAAGCCTCTCTCGACACATGGCCAAGTTGCTCTACGACGGTCTCCGAGTGCTTCTTGATGCTGAAGACAAAATGTGCGAACGAGGTGCCCCAATAGTGGGACACAAACCTGGTGGTCTGCGTGGCATTAGACCCTAAACCGTAAACCCCTAAACCCCTAAACCCCTAAACCCTAAACCCCTAAACCCTAAACCCTTATAAATCCTAAACCCTAGACCCTAAACCCTCAACCCACTTTCCAAAACCTGAAACTGAACTTGCCTGAGCTCGCCGGACATTGTCAAACCCTAGCTTCACCGAGCTCATGCGTCAAACCATATCAGGGTTTAGGGCTTAGGATCATGTCGGGCTTCGAAATCTAGGATTGTGATAGGCTCTCTACAGGCTGGATTATCGCAGAATAAGTAACAAGTTGATGACAAGTTGAAACAAAGTCGGCTACACAATTTCCGAAAAGGAAATGACACAAGGCTCAACTTTTTTCAAGAAGCAAGCTGAAACCAACAAGTTGAGCAGAAAGTTGAACTAGTTTAGGGTTTAGGGTTTAGGGTTTAGGGTTTGGGTTTAGGGTTTAGGGTTTAGGGTTTAGGGTTTAGGGTTTAGGACCTAAACCGCAAGTCCAAAGATTCCCTACTGTACGGACATGTACGGATATTGGGGAAGCCGTGTAGAACCCTTGTAGAACTCATGTGGAAGTTGTAGAACACGAACCATTTTTGCACCCTTGTAATTTTTTTGTGGAACCGTTCTAGAATCCTCATAAAACACCTCGTAGAACCCGAATTCCAAAGGCCAAGCGCAAGTAACCATCAGAAATTCAGGCACATTCCACAGAACCACATGGAGGCCTTGATGATTAGAGCAGTGATCTATGAAATATTGTCGCATAACTCAAAAAACTACCAACTGTTGATGATATAAATCTGCATTGCTTTAAGGACCCTAAGCTATGGGAATTTTGGTCTATTCCTCATTATGGGTAATGCAGGATTTATACCATCAACCGCAATTCTAAGGGAACCCTCGTCTTAACTAACCCCTAAATGAGCCCTAAAGGCCCTTAAAGCCCTAAACCCTAAAGGAACCCTAAAGGCCCTAAACCCTAAATGAACCCTAAAGGCCCTAAGGCCCTAAACCCGTCGGGTGACCAATCCACTGGCTGTGGGCCGACCACCTCTGCGTACGAGAGGCGGCTCGCCTTGGTCCTTGGGCTGGGCGCATCGGGTTTTTGGGGTTGGGGAAACGGTTTAGGGTTTAAGGTTCAGGGTTTAGGGTTTAGGGTTTTGGGTTTCGGAAACGGTTTAGGGTTTAAGGTTCAGGGTTTATGGTTTAGGGTTTTGGGTTTCGGGTTTGGTGTGTTTCAACTTTCAAGTGAAAAAAATGGTGGGCTCTTAAGTCCCAAAGACGATGCTCGGAACTTTTTCTAGTACCTGAAAGCCTTTGTAGCAAAAAATATGGTCCCGGAACCGTGGTTAGAGTTGGGGAAATATAGCACTACACTCGTGCAGGATAAAGAACCAATATCAATATTACTGATCACTGAGACCGAGCCTGTGGCACTTTAAGATCTTGTGCTCAGACAAGCATAGCGAACAGCACTTAGCCTTGAGAACTCAACCGGAAATCGTGTATCCTGCCCATGGCTTTAAGAGCTGTCAGACTTTATCCCATAGCAATGCCAGCTGCGATAGTACCCACATGCCCTCAACACTAATTTAGTGATTTGGATAAACAAACATATGGTAAGGAAAGTCTGATTCTCATAAGGGACCGCTGAGAATGTTATTGGCCATTCTCAGCGCAAGCCTTGCCGGAATCCAAGGCAGAGCCTGCAGCTTACTGCTTAAAGTCTATGGTTTATAGGGCCCCTCTGATGCCCAACGCATTGAAGCCCGGCTTTGTTGAAGGCGTCGAGCCTGACAAAGCAGGGAAATACTCGACCAATCAGCGAAAACGCCAGAGAGTCGGTCCCGATAATCCGATCATAATGACCACGAGGGGGGCCAAGGTGTGCTTTTTGTTGTTTCTGTTGTTGCGGTTTAGGGTTTAGGGGTTAGGGTTGAGGGTTTAGGGTTTTGCTTAAGCCCCGTGTCACTGGTCCCTTAAAACATTCTTTGCTGAACACCCCGGGCGTCCAGAAGCTATTTTTTGCGGTTGTGCACCGATGGGCTCCACTACCTGAACTGGGCGGTCCGGCCCCGCCGAATTCAGGTAGTGGAGCCCAACGGCGCGCAACCAAAAAATAGCATCTGGACGCCCGGGGTGGACAGTAAAACATGTTCTATAGGGACCAGTGACACAGGGCGCGAGAAAAAAGGTGCAACAAGCAAAACAAAACGCCCACACCAAGTGGGGCCCGCCTCGGACGCTCACTAACTCACTGTGGGCCGGGGCGACCCGCCCCGACGCTCACTCACTCACTGTCACTGCGGGCCTGGGCCGCGACGCTTCCCGGGCCGGGTGGTGTTTTTTGTTTGGCTCCGGTCCCGCCGAACTCGGCAACTAAAAAGACTCGGCGGGACAAAAGCAAATAAAAAAGCGCTACATCCCCACGAGGGGTGCAGTAATGGCTGGTATATGGATAGTTCTCCAGATTAGGGTCCCTTTACGGGTCTGTCTTTATAAGAGTACCGTACTATTTTCGGGATCTAAGAAGGGACCCTCATGTAGAGAACTACCCATATCAACCCTTTATCCTCTGACTCCACTGCCAGTAGTTCTGTAGTTGAGGGACCTGACACGATCAGCACCCCTGTAAAATTTCCCTAAGGGTCCATGTATCCACAGAGTACACCCTAAACCCTAAACCCCTAAACCCTACACCCTAAACCCTCTTAAATTAAAGTAGTACCTACGCAGGTACTCTGGGGCCATCGCACAGTGAAAACACTGTATAAGAACCACAGGTTTAATAGCCTTACCCCCTACCCCCGGCGGGATTCACAATATTCAGGTTGTATCTGCTATGTTGGTACATGGACCCTTCAACCCTAAACCATAAACCCTCCCTAAACCCTAAACCCTAAACCCTAATATGTTGGTACATGGACCCTTAAACCCTAAACCCTAAACCCTTACGGGCTTGGGAACGATACATTGCAGACCACCCCTAACTTTCACCCTCGAGTCGGCAATCCTAACCCTAAGGGTCCATGTAACCGAATAGTATAGTGCACCTTCCTTTAACTGGGGTCCTTTAAGGGTTCTATAAGGGGTCCTTTAACGGTTCTATAAGGGTACCATAAGGGTTTAGGGTTTAGGGTTTAAGGGTCCATGTGCCCAAATAGTATATATTTTCGCCCCAAAGTACCTATATAGGGACTACTTTAAGGCCAAAGTATGTACTATTTAGGTACACGGACCCTTAGGGTAATGCATCAGTCACCTTCAGCACCGCACGGCAGTGCTACGCAGTTCATGCCCTACCGCGTGCTGCAGAAATTCGGTAACATAGAGGCCATACTGATTAGAACATGGGGTCTATTCTGCTATTAACGAACCCTGAGGAGTACGATGAACATTGTTCAGGCTTCCAAAGTATATTCTGCCATGAAGGAACCCTATAAGGAATACGATTCTAGCTACTCAGGCTTCTATAGTACTGCTCCCCGTGAGTGGGGCCCCGACAGCGGCTTGATGATGTTTGTAGCCACCTCCGAAGACAAGTCACGGCTCAGAGTTTAGGATTTAGGCTTCTAGTCCGCTTCCGTTTGCATCTAGAGTTTTGAGGGCCTATATCTTAACCTGTCAAAAACCCGCTTCGTTGTGGGCTTCGAATACAAGCGCCTTTATCGAGCTTTCAAAACGCACTGATTGCAGGCTCCCAATATCAGCGAGCCCTTTTATAGACTGTAGTTCGACCAAGGGCTCTGGTTGGTTCAGGTAGGCTTCAGGGGAATTCCGAAAGAGACGCTGAACCCTGGCAAGCACAGAGCCGACATGACCAAATCCTACATCTACAAGTTCAGTTTGAGAACTGTTGATCTTAATCATGAAGCCCACGCCCACACACAAAACCCACAGCTCTACACACAAACGCTCAAACAGCAAGCCTGGACTTAATTCCATACCCACGGCTCCTGAACATCGAATCCCCCAAACCCATATATAGACTTCCTGTACGGTCCACGTTATATAGAAACGTTCCAAAATAGTCATGCCCCGAGAGACATCCATTTTGCTGTCTTGAAGCCGTCCAGGCCAGAAAAGGCTGAACGGCAGAACCCTAAACATGCAATTCCCAAGACTTAGTTGCTAGACCCCAAAGCTCGAAACACCAAACCCGATAAACCCAGGTGGTAGAGGACTTTTCAACAGGAACAGGCGAAAAAGGGGCTTGCCATGATGCAAAACTAATGCCTAAACCGCTCACACTAAACCCTGCACCCTATAGGTCATCATAAACCCTAAACCCTAAAACTCTAAACCTTAGAATTCTACGCCCCCAACCTCCAAACCCCACACCCTGAACCCGTAAACCCCCCGGCACCCTAACCCGCTAAACCCCTAAACTCCTAACCCTAAACGATGCCCGGCGGCGTAGTACATGTCTCTGGATCGGATACCTGGGCGACGAAGCTTCCCCGTGCAGCTCCGAAGGTCTCAGGTTTAAGGGCTTAGGGGTTTAGGGTTTAGGGGTTTAGGGGCTTAGGGTTTAGGGGTTTAGGGGTTTAGGGGCTTAGGGTTTAGGGTTTGGGGTTTAGGCACTGTTCTGTTTTATTAGTTCTCTTGCATTTTTAAGGTGTCATCCTTTTCTAGTATTGCATCGTCTTGTAGGGCTTCTCATGGGGGTCTAGGGTTAGGTTTAGTTGTAAGCCCAAAACCCCTAACACTAAACCCCTAAACCCTAAACCAGTTCAGGGTTTAGCGCTAGGGGGGTTAGGGTTTGTGGCTTGAGGGTCAAAGCCTCAGGGCAGGTCTGCACAGCAACAGCCGATAACTACAAAGCTGAAAGTATCAGCAATATCAGATGGGGTCTAGGGTTGAGGGTATTGACAATAGCAAAACTGTTAAGCTGTTGATTACGAAGCAAAAAACGGGCTGCTGCTTGAGGTTAGAATGCAGGCTTCATTTGAGTAAGGGGCCGGCGCTTTTAAAGTTTAGGCGGATGTTGAGGGGCTTACCATCTTTCCACCCGGCACGCTAAGCCTCACTCCAAACGCTCACGAATGAATTTCGCGTGCCGAAGAGCAGTCATCGAAAGCTCCGTAAACGTCGACAACGTGCCCCGCACGAATGGCTCTGCTGGGGCCTCCCGGTGCTGCATGCCATGTTGATACACCTGTATGCATGCATATGTCTATAAATATATATATATATACATACATGCGTATGTACATGTCTGTGTATACGTATACTTGAGCAGGCAGTTATCAATCAAAACACTATACAGCACGACTGTATGTCTACATTGATACATACACATGTAAGCATGATGTGTCACCCGCATGAACATTCATATAATGTAGCTTGCATGTGGTGCAGCTTTGTTGAGTGGCGCTGGTTGAAGGTTGCTACAGGTGCTTAAGGCACGCTGTGCTTTCCCACTTTGCAACTTGTGCTGATGAATAGAGCAACTCCTGACATCCGCCGACTTCTGCTTTAGGAAGCGGCAGCATGCCCTAGATTACGTTGATGTTGACACGTTGATGCTGCTCCTTTAATCCTGAGCACTAAACTCCAAACCCCTACACCCAGAACCCTAAATCCTAAACCCTTCACCCTAAACCCTACACCCTAAACCCCTAAACCAGTAAACCCTAAATCCTAAACCCCTGAACCCTACACCCCAAAAGCCCTAAAACCCTTAACCCAAAACTCAACAGTGAAACCTGGGGCTCCTCTTGGCTTCTTGGGCAGGGGATTTGGTGCCCACGCGTGGCACATCAGGCATGCAGATGGATTTCTATCCCTAAGACGGTCTTGGGGTTAAGGGGTTTAAGGGTTTAGGGGTTTAGGGTTTAGGGGTTTAGGGGTTTAGGGTTTAGGGCTTAGGCGCTGTTCTGGTTTATTAGGGTTAGGGTTTACGGTTTAGGCTTTAGGGATTGATCTCTATCCCCAAGGCTCCATGTACCGAAATATAGGGGGTTCCTGTACGGGCTCTGTATCGGTACCATAAGGGTTTTGGAATAGCTAGGGAGAAAAAAAGGTCCATGTACGCAAATAATGCATATACTTTTGGCCTCGAAGTAGTCCCTATATGGATACCTTAGGGCCAATGTATGTACTGTTTGGGTACATGGACCCTTAGGGTATGGGCTCAGGCTTCGTGGGTGAAAACGGGTTGGGTTTCGACAACCGGGGAAACTCGTGGTATCTTTTATTTCGGGGTTAAGCTGAACCATGGATCTTACTATATTATTATTATTTAATTTTCACTTGCTTTTTCGGTCAATATACACAGCGATTCTTGTCGGCTGCTTTTTTGCATTTTCTTTACGTTTTTGGTGGCTTATTTTTTGCTTTTTCGTTTGCATTTGATTTTCGATTTTTGTTCAAGAGGCAAAGCGACAGGGGCACCCGGATCGCTTTTTCGATTACATTGTCTGCGCTTCTTTCTGCTTTTCGCATTTCTTCACAGGCCGGAACCCGCCAATCACAATACTACAAATGTAGAGCCCTAAACCCTAAACCCTAAACCTACCCGTAAACCTTACTATACATGTAGGGTCGATATTGGGCTCCCGGGCTGAGTTTGCCCTGGATTTCCTCCTAGGGACAAATTCTTGCTTGTCGAATGCTTGCCCAAGGTTCCGGTGGTTTGGCATGACCCTAAGCTCTAAACCATGGCTACTTTGGGTCATGTGGTGAAGTCAAGCTCGTGGCTGTCAGTGAAAACTTCCCAAAGGCATGTGCATCGCGCAATCGAAGCCCAGCAAGAACTACACCAAGTAGCCTCCTCCACACAAAGCATCGACTCTGACTGCATCAACCTAAACGCCCATACTGAACCCGATTGTGGTTAAGCGCTTACGGTTTTTTAGGGTTCAGAACTCAGGGTTTGGGGTATACATCAGCACACCCCCTCAAGGGCCCTCTAACAGAGACCTTATGGTCTTTAATAGTGGCTATTTTGGGGGGTATGATGGAGGGTAGTTGGGGGGTCTAGCCTATACCCTCATACTATGAATCCCTACATGGTATATGAACCCCAAAACCCTAAACCCTAAACCCTAAACCCTTTTAAGGCTCTTAGGGTTTAGAGTTTAGGGTAAAGAGGCTTCAGGGTTAAGGAAGCCCTCCGCGCCTTTTGGTGCCGGCGAAGGGTCTGGGTTCGCACCTGTCCCGCGGCCAAAGGCTGTGCTGCAGAGATTACCCATAGGCTCCTTAGTAGTTCTTTTTTGGGATTACCTTATAGGATTCTAAATATGACCCATAAAAAGGAACTACTTAGGAGCCTATGGGTATAGAGGCTGCGCAAGGCTACGGTTTAGGGTTTAGGGTTTAGGTTTTGAGTAGAGTTTTGGTATGGTTCGATGGGGGTTTACGGGCATCTGGCTTCAATAAGAATGGGGTTTGGGGCTTCCTTCGGATAGGACTCCAAATCATTCTTTTCAGGGCCTGAACCCCATAAACTTGGCCTTAAAGCCCCAAGCCAAAATACTTAAGCTTCAACACACCACACCGGCCAAACCTCTAAGCTGCCACACCCACGAACCCTAAACCCTAAACCCCTAAACCCCATGAGCCCTAAACCCCATAACCCTAAATCCCTAAACCCTTACCCCCCCATGAGCCCTAAAACCCATAACCCTAAACCCATAACCCCAAACCCCTAAACCCTTAACCCCATGAACCCCCAAGCCCGAAAGGCAAGAACCCGAAAGTGTTGATCAACAGATCGAACGTGGGGATCTACTCAAGGCCCCAGTTAAGCGGGACGTTCTCGGAGACACAGGTAAGGCTCGTAAGCTCCATCACTTGAGCGTTAGTCATGCACATACTCCTCGATATAGCCCTAAACCCTAAACCCTAAACCACATATCACTGCTCTCATATTTTAAAAGCCCTATGTTTAACCCATAGAGCCCCCTTCAAGAAGCCTTGGAGGAAGCTTGTGCGAAAAGAGCCCTAAAAGGGTTTAGGGTTCATACACCATATAGGGATCCATAGTATGAGGGTATAGAACCCGAAAAGGGCTTAGGGTTCATATACCATATAGGGATTCACAGTATGAGGGTATAGGGCCCCAACTTTTAAGGGTCATTTTGTCATATACCATATAGGGATTCATAGTATGAGGGTATGGGGCCCCTGCTTTTAAGGGTCCTTTAGTCCTTAAGGCAGATACTGCAAGGGCCACATATACCCCTATTTGAGGGTACAAGGAGGGCCCTGGATTAAGGGTCCTTTAGTCCTTAAGCTACACTGGGGTTTAGAGGGTCATCTAGCCTAAACCCTAAACCCTAGACCCTAAACCCTAAACCCTAGTCCTTAGGCTACACTGGGGGTTTGAGCTGTCAGCTGCCAGTCAGCCAAGACGCGAGCGAGGCGCTTCCTGGTCGATCAATGCTGTTGAAAGAGGCGAGGGCTTTTGGGGCTTAGGGTTTGGGGCTTGAGGGGTGTAGGGTTTAGGGGTTAAGGGTTTCGGGTTCAGGGGTTCAGGGTTTAGGGGTTAAGGGGTTAGGGTTTAAGTTTAGGGGTTTAGGATTTCGGGGGTAGGGTTTCAGTACGCTTGAGGGAATCTAGAACTAAGGCATTCTGGCTTTCTGGGGCTATCGGACCAGGGGTTTGGGTTTGGGGTTTGTGAATGGCTTTCGGGCTTCAGGTTTTAGGTTTTGAGTTTGGGGTTTACTTAGTCTTTCGGGTTTAGGATTTCGGAGCTTGCTGTTTGGGGCAGCGTCCGAGACTGGCAGGACACGCTGCCGTGTTGCACGATGTGTTCAGAACTGGGAAACACCGGCGAATCCAAAGTCGCAACTTCTACAAGAACCTCAGCTAAACCCTAAACCCTAAACCATGCTTGTGAGTGAGTGAGTGAGTGGGTGGGTGGGCGGGCGGGCGCGGGCGGGCGGGTGGGTGAGCCAGAAAGAGCGAGCCACAACAAGGGGATACTCTTAGGAATGATTCAGATCATTATTCCGAGCTCCAACCCTGTCCACTGCAAGCTGCAGGCTAGAGTCGCGTGTCGGTTGAGCTTGCGCTGCATGGGAGACGGGGGCGAGCAGAAGTGGCGAAGCACGTGGAATGACACAGCAATCCTTGGCTGCAGAAGCTTAGGGGGTTTAGGGGTGACATGTCGAACCTACAGAGCCCTCTTGCTGAAGTAACATGCCCACCATAGGCCTCCAACCGGAACTGTACGCGGCAAACAGACCCGCTCCGTGCACTCTACGGCAGTTGTGGTGGTGTCGAAATCGTTTATCAAGCAAGGTGTCGGGTTAGGTCTGGTAGTGCGATGGCATATGAAAACTTGTCCATCACCAGGACCCCTCATATTCCTAAACACCCTATAAACCGTAAACCCTAAACCCTAAAACCGGAACCCTAAACCCTAAACCCTAAATCCTAAGCCGTGTCCTAAACCCCAAGGAGCTCTCTTTGGTGTCGCCTAATGAGCTTCCCTTGTACTTTGCAGTCTCGACGAATTCTTCTGACTTTGCCCGAGATCCCCCTAACCTCAACAGGTTTTCAGCAGATGCTGTTTTAGGGTTGAGGGTTTAGGGCCTCACTGAACTACCCATAGAGCTTCAAGTTAGGTACATGTGTTCCTGAACCGTAGCCCCTAAACCTTAACCGCCCGATCTGTGCTTATTTGCTCTTCAGCCGCAGAAATGCCTTGTTCAGATATCCTAGGTAATCTCGGACCGGACTGCCAGCACCTATCAGAACCCTAAACTAAACCCTATAAGCCCTATGCATGTGCTTGTCTTTAGAGATGCAGAGTGCAGGCTGCAGGCCACGTGCAAAACAGTCTGTTCCAATACGGGGCCAAGAACCCAAGAACTGCAGACTCTCTCAACTCCTAACCTACACAACTACGATTACTGCCCTCAAGCCAAGTACCCCTAAACTCTAAACCCTAAACCCAAGTGCCCCTGAACCCTAAACCCTAAACCCGAGTACACCTGAACCCTAAACCCTAAACCCAAGTACCCCTAAACCCTAAACCCAAGTACCCTGATTATCAGGTCCCTTGGACCCCTAGGATGCGACACAAGTCGCAAAGCACTGAGCAGCTCTGCCAGCACGTACACCTTTGCTGGGATTTAGGGTTTAGGGTATCGGGTTCAGGGTTTAGGGTATCATCCCTTACCGACTCCCTAACGGATCCCTGAAAGGCACCCTCAAAAGGCTACATGAATGGAGCCCTTAAGTGACCCTGAAATGCAAATGGCCATGCAAGGTTTAGGGTTTAGGGTTAGGGATTTTTGTCAGAATCAGGGTTCGCTTGAAGCGCGTGCTCTTACAAGATGTCGCCGAAGCTGCTCATTAAGTTGCCATGAGAACGGCAATGACGGTTGTACTTACACCGGGTTAACCTTTAGTCCCCACTCCATGCAACCCGACTAAGAGGTCCCATGCCCTCAAAATCAAACTCGGTACCAAAATTAAACAGCTTAACGCCCTACAACCTTGCTCCATATAGGCCTTGTAAACCAAAAGTTTCAGCAGGCCTAAAACTACACCACACACGCCCGTATACTCTCGAACAAACAATCCATGAACCACGCAACCTGAGACGTACTGTTTGATGATATGAATCCTGCATTACCCTAAGGACCCTAAACTATGGGAATTATGGTATAGTTCTTAACTTATTATGCCATGGGTAATGCAGAATGAATATCATCAACCGTACCCTAAACCCTAAACCTAAACCCACAACCTGAGACCCCTAGACCCTAAACCCCCCAACAAAAACCAAACGCTAAGCCCTGATTAGAGGATCACGGGACTTAGTAAGAAAATTATGAGATAGCTCATGCACCTCAACTGGCGCACTACAAGTTTATATCAATCCAGTTACCAAGTCCCATGATCCTTTAAGCAAGCCCGAACCCTAAACCCCTGAGCTCCCTAAACCAATGAGCTCCCTAAACCCCTGAAGCCCCTGAGCTCCCTAAACCCCTGAAGTCCCTGAGCTCCCTAAACCCCTGAAGTCCCTGAGCTCCCTAAAGCCCTAAACCCCGAACCCTAAGCCTGAAGCGGTTGCTTTCAAAGTTGCCCACTTGGCCCCTTCGGGACTGGTGACCAGCACTATGAATGGAAGAAGTGCGAGCCTGGTTTCGGGTTTAGGGCTCTAGGGCTCTAGGGTTCTAGGGTCTAAGTTTAGGGCTTAGGGGTTTATGTTTAGGGTTTAAGGGTTTAGGGCTCTAGGGCTCTAGGGTTCTAGGGTCTAAGTTTAGGGCTTAGGGGTTTTTGTTTAGGGTTTAAAGGTCTGGGGCTCTAGGGTTCTAGGGTCTCAGTTTGGGGTTTAGGGGTTAAGGTTTAGGGCTCTAAGCTAGGGGTGTAGGTGGGGGGGTTCGGGGCCGGGAGTTTAAGGGTTAAGGGGTTGGGGGGGGTTCAGGGGTTTATGTTTTAAAGGTTGAAGGCTTTGGGTTTAGGGGTTTGTTGTTGTGCCATGGCTGAATGTGTGGAGGGCGTAGTTTCAAAATACTGAGGCTGTTCATTGGTAAGGTCCGTGGTTAAGGGCTTGAGGTCTGAGTTTCGACCCTAAACCCCTAAACCCTAAACCCCTAAACCCCTAAACCTCTCCAGGGCTCTTTTTGGTTCTCGGCCTCATGGGTCGATGGATTGCACGCATAGGAATACATAGCCCCCTTAACAATGAGAGGGTTTAGGGTTTGAGGCTACGGTTTAGAGTTTAGGGGGGTTTAGGGTTTAGGGTTTAGGGAAGTTTGAGGGTTTGAGGGTTTAGGGTACGTAGCGCTTTGGGGTACAGTCTAGTAGAGTGGTATTAAGAAGGTGTGGGGAACGCCATACGTGATGATTCGGTCCACTATATAAATGTCTTTAAAGTCGCCAAGAGGCACGAGGGACATGCCCATTAGCCCGCCAAGAGAGATGAAGGTGCCTGCAACAAGGCATCAAGGAGGGTTCCCTAAACCTCAACCGAAAGGGCTCATGTCCTCAAATAGTATATACTGTTGCCCTTAGAGCAGTCCCTATACAGTTGCTCTAGGACCTCTTTATATGTATGTATGTATGTATGTATGTATGTATGTAGATAGATATGTATATATATATATACATATATATGTATATGTACATATTTCATACGTGGACTCTGATATACGCTAACCATCCCGAAACCCTTATGGCACCCTCATAGAGCCCTTGCAGGAACCCCCCAAAAGAAACCCCTGGTTCTAGGGCAAAGCCAAGCCGTCGGCGCGGGTGGCTTTAGGGTTTAGGGCTTTAGGGTTTTGGGGTGTAGGGTTTAGGGTTTAGGGGTGTAGGATTTATGGTTTAGGGCTTGGGGTTTAGGGTTTAAGATTTAGGGTTTAGGGCTTGCGGTTTAGGGGTTAGGGTTTAGGGAACACTAGCCGAATATACTCAAACCATCTTGAACCATACGAGCGTATGCATATATATATATATATTAGATGCATGTTTACACTTATATACCTGTTTGCTTATGCATGCAACTGGAAAGTATACACAGAAATAGTCGCAACCCCGACGGTGCTAATTACAGTTCTTCAATGTGCAAACCTCGGAGTATGGTTCAGCATGAGGAAGCCTCACTTCAAGCCCAGAGTGTGTTCCAAACTTCATACTGTGCTTCGCCTTTCCATGCCTGCAGTTCGCTAACTTAGGGGGCACCCTTATAAAAGGATCCCAAATAAGGGACCCTAATTTTATCCCTGGACAGAAGGCCGACGCAACCAGAACCGCCCTAAACCGCTGCCCTAAACCCTGACACGTGGGTGTCTCTGGGTTGGAAAGGATTCCTCCTCCCGCTACCTTGGCCTTCTCTGTCTTAGCTTAACAATTGATAGAATAGGAATTGGGCGCACAATTCGAGGAGGATTGGGAAAGAAACCCTGAGGAAATTTTTACTATTCGTAACGTTTTGGCTGTATCACAATTCTGGTTCCTGCGCCAAGCTCCGCAGCTCGAACAACGACTCCATGATATGCCGAAACCAAGAGTCCTAAAACTCATCGCAAAACTATAAGACTTGCAACGGTACGGAAAGCGAATGCACCATGCATCGGCGTGTGTGTGTGTGTGCCCGCATGTCGACATACTTCCATGCCTGCTTGCCTACACCTACAGGCATGCGTACGCACATACACATGTACACATGCATGCATCCTGTATTACTTCATTACTTACATGCTTTCTTACACAGTATACAAAAAGTATAAGTACATTATTCTAAGTACATGCACCCATCCATCCATCCATCCATCCATCTATCCTTACACGGATACATACACAAATGCATGCATACACGTCCATTTGATCACATCACTTGTTTCTCTCTCTCTCTCTATATATATATGTACGTGTGTATATATATATATAAATGTACATGTGTGTATGTGTGTATAATACGCACACACACATACACATACGCATGTTTGTAGGCAAACGGCCATAACTAGCAATCGCCTGGAACAGACACCCACCAGAGGGTGACCGGAAATGGGATGTGGAGGCATCCTGGCTCAGGGGGTTTAGGGTTTAGGATTTAGAACAGTGAGCGAAGGGCAAACGGAGCTTTGGCCGGCTGGGGTTCCTTTCAGTGTTCCCTAGGGGCTTAGGGTTTAGAGTCTACTTGGAGCTTTATGGGTAGCCTCAAGTAGGGGTATAATGAGCCTCTAGCTACCGTACTTGTATATGGGTGGTTCTGTAAATTAGGGTCGGTTTATAGATTTCCAAGATAGTACGGCACCCTTACGAACAGGACCCTAAACGGGACCCTAATTTAGAGAACTGCTCATAGAACCCCGTTTATAACTACCCAAGAACCTCCAAGCAGACCAAAAACCCCAAACCCCCGCAGAACCCTTAAAAGGAACCTTTAAGAAGAACCCTGAATAAGAGCCCGTAGTCTTGTATATAACCACGTTTAAAACCCTCCAAGTGAGGCCCAGAGAGCCCAATACCCCTTAATTAAGGAATATACTTTAAATCACAATATTAAGGCCCCTATAATTTAAGGTATATTCCTTAATTAAGGGGTATTGGGCTCTCTGGAGGTTGGGGACTGCAGTCTGAGGGCTCCTGAATCCATAGCCAGGAACCTCAAGCCAAATCGCGAAACTCTGACGAAATACCCTTAGGTTTAGGGTTTAGAGATTAGGGTTTAGGGTTTAGAGTTTAGGGTTTAGGGCTTAGGGGTTAAGGCTTTAGGGTTTAGAGCTTAGGGTTTAGGGGTTAAGGCTTTAGGGGTTAAGGCTTTAGGGTTAGGGTTTACGGGTTTAGGGTTTTAGGGTTTAGGGTTCTAGGGTTCAGGGGTTAAGGCTTTAGGGTTAGGGTGTACGGGTTTAGGGTTTAGGGGTTTAGGCTTAGGGTTTACTGAACCCGGGGTCCTGACCCATCACCCCAAGGTCGGACGAAAGGTGCACAACATGCGGCTCCGAGGCTACTTGGAGGTTCATGAGTACGCAGTCATAAGTAAGCAAAAAAAGCAGGATGACTATTTAATACTATTCTTCTATTATAAATAAGCCACGTTAGGGGACTTGTAACACCTCTTACAACTACCCTAACCTCCAAGCAGGGCTGTACTGAGTGAACTGCGGATGGGGACCAGTGTGCTGGGGCGGGCGGCAGGATTGAAAGTAAAGACTCTAACATGACAGGTTTGAACACACACACACACACACACACCCTACACAAAACTCCACCAACACATGACATCCTAAACCCTAAACCCCTATAATAATTCCTCAACCCTAAACCCCTAAACTCCTAAACCCCTAAATCCTAAAAAACCTGAACCGTGAAAACCTCAACTCTGAACCCGCAACCCTATTTTCGAAGAGCCCATGTGTCCTTTCGAGGTCTCGATTGGCCGATGGTCAGGCTTTCCATCCTTCAGTGGCGTATCTCAGAATGGTTCAGGGGTTTGGCATTGTACGGATTAGGAGCCTCATAATGCTTTGAATCCGTGGTTTATATATATATATATCTATGAATCCGTGTTTTCTTTTTTTTTTGGGGGGGGTACATCATGCGATAACCATTGCTTGGACTCTAAGGAGTAGTAACGGTGATCATGTAGGAGTCTAGACTACCTCAGAGGTGCTTGAAGGTCAAGAGCAAGTAGCAAAAAATTGGTCTTCTACATCCTCCCTGGGTGTAACACTGCCATACACTAGCTGTTAAACTGGCGCTCAACAGAACCTAAACCCTAAACCCTAAAGCCTAAAACCCAAACCAGAAACCTTAAACCCTAAACCCTAAACCCCCACCGACTCCCAGAGATCACTGAACCCTGAAGCCCTGAACGCCTAAAACCCCTGAAGCCCTCCTTTTCTGGGCGTTAACCTGGAAATCACGCAAGACTTAATTTACATCTGTTACATAAACCCACAAAACGCAGGCCTCCACAGTGTACTTTTCTGAATCTTTACGGGTCTGAAACCCCCCACCCTTCGGGAGCTTTGAGGGACCTGCATAAAGAAGCCATACTAAGGAACCTTGAACATGTTTAGGCTTCTTTGGGCTTAAGGTTTAGGGTTTAGGGCTTAAGGTTTAGGGTTCAGGGCTTAAGGTTTACGGTTTAGGGTTTAGGGTTTAAGGCTGTTGAAGGTTTAGGGTGTAAGGTTTGGGGTTTAGGATCCAGAGGAGACCTGAAGCCTGGACTCTTGAAGCACCCTTGCAGATCGGGGCTCGGCCGTAAGAAGCATCAGGTGGTGAGCAGTCAAGGGCTGAACACAATGGCGCTTCACGCTTGTCCTCGGGCTTTCTTCGGAGATCCTAGGACTAAGCAAGCAGGGCTCTACGTAGCTTTATTTGGGGGTTATAAACCCTAAACCCTAAACCTCACCCCTAAACCCTAGGCCCTAAGTTACCTGATGCTCACGGGTTCGAGCATCTCGGGGGGATTTAGAGATTCAGGATCCTCGGGTGTAGAGCATCTTGGGTTTGGTGTATTGTGGAGTTTAGGGGCTTAGGGTTGCTGGTGCATGAGTAACTCGTGCTTCAGCTTTTGGGGCTACATAGGGGTTTTAAGATTTAGTGTTGCTTGCTGGGTGGGTGTAAGGGTTTAGGGCTTATGAAGTTTAAAGTGTTAGGGTGTACTGTAAGGCGTGAACGAGGCACATTGCACATGGTGGGCACTGCCTGAAAATCCTAAACCCTAAACCCTAAACCCTAAAACCTTAAACCCTAAAACCCAAACCGTATCTTACAAGGTTTTAGAAGACTGCTGAGGCTTTCATCCGGGCTTAAAGGGTCTTTTAGTGTGGGGGTTCGGGCAAGGTAGGCTTGGTCGCTTTGGGTTGGGTGTAGGGTTTAGGGTTTGGTGCGTTAGGTTCAGGATTCTGGCTTGGGGTTTCGGGTTTCGAGTTTGGGGTGTAGGGTTTAGGAGAATAGATACATGCCATTTAGGGTTCTGGCGGCTGTGGACCGAAACTACACCCATATATGCAGGATAATGAGTCCACTTTGGGGTCCTTTTTATTTGGGCGGCCCAAAGCAGGGACACTAATTTAAAGAACTACCCATAATGATTTATGTGAGTTTCAGACAATAAGGGACCTGAACAGAAAGCCCACATCTGAGGCCTCCATGGGTCCTCATTCCACGGACCCCTGAATCCCATAATCATGCAAATTCCCAAACCCGAAACACTTAATCCGGATGTGGCGAAGAACTTCGGCTGTACAATCTCTGAAGGCTCGTCATGAAGGGTTTAGGGGTTAGGGTTCAGGATTTAGGGTTGCATTTGCAGGAGCATGCTGGGGTTGAGGGTTGACAGTAGCATTCAAGGGCCCAAGAGGCCATCTCAAACCCGCAAAAAATCACAACGCAAGTCCCCTACATCCTGATCCCACAACTGAACGCAACTCCCCGATAAGTCCAGGGCGTTATACTCTAATGAAATTCCCTATAAAGCCTTCTAGGGTTCCGCATAATGCCTGCCTTTAACACGTACTCTCCACTGTAGTAGTTCTTCGTTGTTGTTAAACCAGCTTTGTATTATCGAGTCCCAGCCATAGAATTGGTTAGCCAACACATGGGACTACAATGCAAATGCTGGGCACACCCCAAACCCTACAACCCTGAGCCTGACCTGAGAACTCAAAAACCCGAAACGCTCTATAAACAAGTACGCTCCTGCCCAGTGTGTCAGACGAGTCCTGCGCCCCCTGCAGCTTTGTGACATCAAAGAGACTATAAGTGGGGTTAAACCCTAAACCCTAAACCTTTTAAGGGTTTAGGGTTTAAGGGTCTCGGGTCGACAGTTCAGGCATTCGGGATACTAGTAGGTTCGACATTACAGTACCCAAACCTCTATACCCAAAAGGGCCCTAAGTACCTCTATGGGGGGAGACTTTCCCAAACCACAAGAATATCTCTTGTTATAGAAGCCATACATTCTGCTATCATAGAAGTACTTGGGACCCTTTGGATACTATATTCGGTTTACGCTATCAGCCTCCAGATTTCAATCTTTCGGACATACTGTTGATGATATAAACCCTGCATTACCTTGAGGACCCTACACTATGGGAATTATGGTATAGTCCTTATTCTGGGTAATGCAGGATTTATAGCATCAACCGTATGATGAAGGTTCAGGAATGTCCAGGAGCCTTTTGGGTCTGAGGGACTGAGGACAAGTACTGCGATCTGTATATGCATGCATAAACAAACACATATGTATGTATATGTATTGTTAGATGTATAAGTACTTGAAAGAACATGTACACAAAGAGAGTGCATGTGGGCGGTCACACACACACTTGCAAAATCTTGCATGGTCTGTTCGGTCAGTTACCTGTGTGGCCTGTGTGTTTGTTCTGCAACTGAATCAAATGAGCATGTGTCTGCTGCGTCAAAGTTTGTGTGTCTGTGTTGGTGTTGTTGGTGTGTGTGTGTGCATGTTTGTGCATGTGTGTGCATGTCTCTGTCTGTGTGTCTGTGTGTGTGCGTGGGTGTGTGTGTGTGTGTCCGTGTGTGTGTGCGTGTGTCTCTGTCTGTCTGTCTGTGTGTGTGTGTGCGGCTGCGCGTGCGCGTGCGAATGTGCGATTGTGCGCGTGCGGGCGTGCGGGCGGGCGTCCTGCCGGCGCCAGGCGGGCGGGCGGGCCGGCGTGCGGGCGTGGATGGGTGGGTGGGTGCTTTTTCAGGCGAGGTTGGACTGTAAGGAGCTCGTGATTTCAAAATGAATGAAGGCGGGTTTGTCGTTCAAGCTCCGTTTCTGGGCATTTCGGAGTTCGCAGATGTGCAGACAGGATGTAGAAAGCTCTGCCGGCTTGGGGAAGATGGCAAGCTCAGCGATGTCTGTCAAACCCCAACACCCACTCGAAATCTTGGTTCTGAAAGAAGCAGGAAACAACGACCAAAAAAACATCAGTGTCACCCAAGAGCAAGAGAAACGGCAAGCCTTAAACCACTAAGAACATTTCCCTTAGCCGCACCATACCCAAGTCCACATCCCGAATTCATGTGCTAAAACCGCAAAACCCCGAATCCCACCCGAAAACCATACAAAGCACCCTTATGGAATCAGTACCGAAGCCGGAAATCGCCCCCACCTGCGCAGAAGATGCCCAATAAAAGAACGCTGCTGCCTCAGCCTGCCATTTGACTTCTGGCTGGCCCAAGACCCCTTAATTTAGGAATATACCTTAAACCATAATATTAAGGTCCCTATGATTTAAGGTACCTAGATTCCTTATATACGGGTATTGGGGTCTCTGGGGCTATCCCCTAAGGGTCCATGTGCCCAAAGCGTATATTACTTTGGCATTGAAGTAGTCCTTGTCTATAGGTACTTTGCGGCCAAAGTACATACCATTTGGGAACATGGACCCTTAGGGATCGTTTAAGCTGTCGGGTTACTACAAGGGGCTCCAACGTTTACTCGAATTCAAAGGTCTAGGTCAATGGTTTCGGCTTCAGGAGTTAGGCGATTAGGGATTCGGGGCTTTAGGGGTTTAGTTCTTTAGGATGCATTCAGGGCGCGAAAGGTTTTTCCAGGCCATAGGACTAGATTCCAGGTCGAAGATGGAGGGCTCCGTCAAGTTAGTGGCTCTGACAAGGGTTCCTTGGTTTAGGTTTAGGGTTCTGTGGTTTGGGGTCTATAGGGTTGAGGAGCCCTATTGCGCTCATATCACCCGGCCTCCTGCGAGGGCTCATGCTACACCCCGAAGTGCACGATGCTGTAACGCGTCCGTGAGCGCCTCGATTTCTGCGGCCACCGATCCCGGTTTCCATGACAGGGCGCTATGCTGAGCCTTACAGTGACCGCCAGATGCCGCTTCGGCGTGCCTTGGTGCAGCCTTAGGACGTAGATGTCGGCTAGCTTCAGCGCTTGCAGACATGCCGGGATATCTCCTGCCAGCGCGGCACGGGGTATCAGAACTTCACGGCCTTTCTGCACTGAGCGCATTTCACGTCGGCTCCACGCCGAACTCGAGCGCTTGCATCTCTTCGGTCCATCTCCGTGATGCTCTGAGCGCTGAGTACCTTGCATTCCGGGCACTGGGACCAGGATTGGAAAACCAGCCAGTCATAGAGCGCCACTTCCCGCACGCTCCAGGTGCTGCCTCGCCCAGTCTGCTGGAATGAAACTTACCGCCGCTGGGCTGCCGCAATGGCACGGCTGGGGCCCGAGGCCGCTTTGGAGAACGCCATGCACCCGAGCCATGTGGCCCACGCCGCTACGAAGCCTTGACGCTCAGCAGCAGCATGCGATGTACTCTGGCTTTTTCCAAGCCCGCTGTCGTTTGGCCGCCATAGCTACACCCCGTGCTTGTCCTTGCTACTGCTTTCTTTCTAGCAGCTTTGTCTTCTGCCAGCTTATCTTGTATGTGTATATAGAAAATGCATGTTTGGTTCTTTGGTTTGAGCCGAAGCATGCAGCAGGCCACGTGTTGCTAGAACTCAAGCCCCCTGCCCGTCCTGCTGCCTTGCTGCTGCGTGCTTTTCAGACTAAGCTCCAGACGTTGCTATGTTTCCGTCTCTCGCGTTCCACCAGCAAGATCTCGAAAGAAGCTCGCCAGTGACCTTGCCGCATCTCCGCAACCAGCACAGCCAGTCACGGAGTTAGCCCTTACACCTCCAGCTGTAGAGATACGAGGTTTGCCAGGAGGAAGCGCCTGCGGGGAGGACACACGACAAGGATTTCTGCTTCCCGATGTAGACTTTATATAAGGAGGGTGAAGAAGGGTTGGGTGTGGGTGGGTGGGTGCGGGCATCGCAGATAGGCACACGCCCTGCAGGACGAGGTGCCTCCAGAACGTTGCGCCGGAGGACGGAGCGCGCGCGGAGCCGAGTGCAGGACACAGGCTGCCACTCTCGACTCGCATCTGACCTCAGTCTGGCGGCATGGTTTTGCATGTCTGCTATGCCCAACTCAGGCATTATATGCCCCGCACAGCACACTTTTAAGCTCTTGCTTCAAGCACGCAGTGCGGCAGCAAACTTAATTTACATAGGAACGGGCCAGCAATAGTACTGGAGCTCTGTTGGGCTGTCAGCCCTCTCTCGGTGCATATTCTTTTTTTGGGAAGGAGGAGGAAGCTCGCCCGGCAGGTTAGCAAACGGCCGCCTGCAGGGAGCTTGGAGCTCAGGCACGCTGCCATGACCTGCTGCCGTTGCCATTTCTCCCACTCCGGCCGTGCGTACCACCACTCGTCCTCGCACTCCTCCCAGCTTGGTGCGCGCCGTCGTGCCAAATCAAGGCACAGTTTGGCTCCAGAGCTCCCTCCACCGTCTCCAGCCATTAGCTCTCGTACGTCTCCATGCAGCCGCAGCTGCAATGCGCGGTGGCCCACCTCCACGTCTGACCCCTCCAACGCCACCACCCCAAAAAAAACAAATTCAGTCAAAACCCTAAACCCTAAAACTTAAAACCCAAAAAAACAAATTCAGTCAAAACCCTAAACCCTAAACCTCAAAACCCCAAAAAAAACAAAACCAGTCAAACCCATGAAAAAACCGGGCCCTTGGAGGAGTTCCTAGACCCTGCGATCCCAACCCAAGGCCAAAACCGTTAAACTGACTGAACCTTCCTTGATCACGGTTTAGGGCCTATAATATAGGGCTTAGGGTCTATAGGGTCTAGGGTTTCGGGTTTCGGGTCGTTTAGGGTTCAGGGTTTAGGACGTCGGGTCAGAAACTCCCGGAGGATGCTTCGCCGTTTGTTGAAAATCAACTCCACCCTCTTAGGGTTTAGGGTTTAGGGTTTTAGGGTTTAGGGTTTAGGGTTTTAGGGTTTAGGGTTTAGGGTTTAGGGTTTAGGGTTTACTCGGGCAATTGCCTGTGCCTTGACGATGAGAGCAATGGACAGTCGGCAATGGTTTTTGGCAGTTGTGCTGCTGCTGCTACCACTACCACCTCCTCCGCCGCGACGCTGGCAAAGTTACTACCATCACTACCTTGGCTGGCTTCTGAAACCCCTGGCAAAAGTTAGACTTTTAGCCTCCTTATTTTAGTTCATAGAGACCCTTCCTTTCAAAGCTAGAGTCCTAGAAGATCCTATATAAGAGCCAACCAGAAAAACGAAAACCCCCAAGCCCTGCATCCCTCCTCCTTTAAACCCTCATGCTGAACCTTTACTGCACGCCCCTAAACACTGAACCCTGAACCCTACTTTTGGGTTTAGGATTCACGCTTTAGGGGGGTTTAGGGTTGCAAAACCCTAAACAACACCCCTGAAGCTTTCATGCAAGCCCTAAACCCTGAAACCCTAAACCGCCTGCCTGAATAGCGGCCGCCTCGGTCATCACCCAACCGTCGCCGGCCTGGAGTGGAGCACAGGGAACCCGGAAAGTCCACTACCCCTCAATATTAAGGAATATGCCTTAAGGTGTAGGGTTTAAGGGCTTAGGGTTTCTGGTTTAGGGCTTCGGGCTTTAGGGCTTAGGGTTTCTGGTTTT
This sequence comes from Symbiodinium necroappetens, assembly GCA_905231915.1. Classification (NCBI taxonomy): domain Eukaryota; class Dinophyceae; order Suessiales; family Symbiodiniaceae; genus Symbiodinium; species Symbiodinium necroappetens. The sequence continues at coordinate 3,947 of CAJNJA010011208.1, read as the reverse complement.
GGGCTTCGGGCTTAGGGTTTCTGGTTTAGGGCTTCGGGCTTTAGGGTTTAGGGCTTAGACCAGAAAAGGGGGGACCCCTACAATTTCAGGCATTTCCTTAGTTAAGGGGTATGGACCTCTCTTTGAACTGAGAAGGGCTTGCGGTTCTCTAGGGGTAGGGTGGCTGGCCCCTGCTAGGAGGGTCGGTCTGGGCTGCAGTTGCCGGCGCGGCCTTTTCCTGGCTCGGCAACCTCACTGAATTGCGGACGAAGGAAGACCGGCTCACGCGTGATAGGTCCGGGTGACGATGACGCCTATATGCTTGGGAGGCGGCTTCTAAGACCGGCTCGGCACGGACCCATCTCAAGCCTGCTTTCCTTCTCTCGCCGTGCCTCGAAGAAGCTCCCTAAACCCTAAACCCCAAACCCCTAAAACCCTAAAACCCTAAAACCCTAAACCCTAAACCCCTAAAGCCCTAAACCCCTAAACCCTAACCCTGAAGCTGAGGAGTGTTGGGCCACGGAGTCACCTCTGCCCGCGGCTTTCCGACACGCGGCGGTGTCTGGAGCTCCGAGTCCATTGCCTCTGCCCTTCTTGGAGGTTCATGGGTAGTTATAAATGGGGTTAGTCCCCTAATATGTCTTATAATTACAGTTACCCTACTGATAACCCCACTTATAACTACCCATGAACCTCCAAGTTCTCTTCCTTCTCGGAGTCGACGAAGCTCCCGGCCGCAGCGGGGGTTTCGAAGGGCTTGGGGTCTGTAGGTTGCTGTAGTATACTAGAGGGGTCGATCAAAGGTTACTACAACAGGTTCTAGAAGGCATATATATATATATAGCTATAGGGTTTAAGACTCAAGGTAACTATCAAGGGTTCTGTAAGGTACATAAAGAGTCCGGGACTCGGTAAGGGTGTCTACAACAGGTTCTACAAGGAATAGGGTTTAGGACTCAAGGCGGATTTTCTTAACATGCCATACCTCTGGAGGCTTTCACTGGGCTTAGGGTTTAGAGTTTAAGGGTTCAGGGTTTAGTTTAAGGTTGATGGGTGGCAGTAATTTTGGATCATAGGTTCCGAGATTCTTCAATAAAAAACCCTGCACCATCTTGAACCCTACACTTCCTGAAGGCTCTACATCTGGGTCATCATGCAGGGTCCCTTTTGGGCGGTCCTTTTTTATAAGGGTGCCGTACTATAGTGGGGACCGGAAAAGGGAACCCAGTTTAGAGAACTACCCATATACCTCATAGTAATCCTGACCGCAACCCGTTTAGTGGCCCTTCTAGACCCTGGAACACCTGTATAAGTTCTTGTTCTGGAGATCTGAGTGGCCCCAAACCCTAAACTCTTATGGCCTCATGGATTCCCTATAGCTTCTATGCATGTTCTCTCAGGTCCAGGGTGACTTATAAGAGCTTGGGGTTATTTGGTGATCAACATCCTGCGGTTTAGGCTTCACCCGCTTAGGGAAAGCTAGCTAGTTAACACCGCTTATTTACTAGGGCTCCTTAAAAATGGATCTTTAAAGGGATCTGCAAGGGTGCTATCAGGGATTTCTTGGGCCACTTGAAGCATCGTGGGACTCAGTAACCAGGGTTATGACTAATTAGGTAATTATAGTCATAAGTACTTGCAACTGCAAGTAAGGTACCTATAACCGTACTGACTCCCGGGTCTAAGGTGAAGGGCTTGCTGCTCGAAGCTCGTAGGTCTAGAGGCTTGTGGTTAGGGTTTAGGGTTTGGGGTTTAGGGTTGAGGGTATAGGGTTTGGGGTTGAGGGTTTCGTTTAGGGTTCGTTTTTCAGGCACCCATGGTGCGAAGGGATGGATACCCAGAGAGCCCAATACCCCTTAAATTAAGGAACATACCTTAAACCCTAATTGACATTAAGGTCCTAATCATTCAGGGCATATTCCTTAATTAAGGGTATTGGGGTCTCCAGGTATGTGCATTTCTGCAAGGTTGGAGCCTGCGCCTCACAGCAAAGCGCTCTTTCCAGCAAGGCCCCAGAACCCCAGAGGCCGAAACGCAAAGACTCCACACCCAAAATTGCTGCGGCCAGAGGCCATAACTACACCAACCCCTAACCCTAAACCCCTAAACCATACACATCCGTACTATACACCCCTAAACCCTGGTACCACCCGAAAGAACCCAAAACCTGAACAGTCGGGAACACCCCTTGCCGAGAGTGCCTTGGCTGTCACGGAGTGTTTCTTGTCATCCAAGTACGGATGATCCGTCCAACCTTAGCTTGTGTATTCTGTGAGTTTCGGGTTTAGGGCTCAGGGTTCGGGCTTGGAGGCGTGGCTTCGAACAGTGTGCAACAGCTTCTTGGACGCTGCTTGAATCAATCGATCATCATACTTTGCTGCTTCCGGTTATTGCTGGTGCTGCCTCAGACTTTGGGACGACATATATATATATACGCACGTATACATATTTGTGTGTATACATATATATATATATGTGATATTAGTATATGATATTAGGCTTCGGGTTTGAGTAGGAGTGAAGGCTGCTTCCATCTCCCGCAACGCTGAGGTCCCACCAGACGGCGGAGCGCAGTGAAACAGCCAAGACTTGAATGCCAAATTTAGGGTTTGGACTGAAAAAGCACCGTGCCGTGGACTGTAGGAAGCCGGCGCCCCTGAATTTCGGAAGTAAGTGTAAGATGCCGGAGATAAAAAAACAAGCATGAGCGTTACCTGTTGTATCCTGATGTGTTCGACTAACGGACGAAAGTAAGTAAAATGTGTGATGAATGATGTTGATGACGGCCATGTTGGTGCGATGATTTAATTTTGTCTTTCGGACCACGACAAGGAAGATCAGGATAGTCAGATGGAGGTGATGATGATGATGATGATGACGGTGATGATGCTGCTAATGACGATGACGATGATGCTGAGTTGGAGGAAGAGGAGGAGGAGGAGGAGGAGGAGGGTGAGGGTGTGTGTTGATGATGACGATGATGACGGCTATGATGATGAATAGGACGAACACCATCATGCCGATGGTTGAAAAGACCGCTGCCAATGCCTTCATCTCATGTCGGTGAATACAGTGCTCCGCAAGGTGATCATGACCGTAGTGGTCACTGAAGTCGTTCGGTGTAATTACTGCGACAAACCTGCCGACCGGCTCCCCCAAACCCGAAGCTTGCCCGAGACTCTGAACCCTAAGGGTCCATGTACCGTAATACAGGGGCCTAAACCCTAAACTCTAAGCAGCCTTACGTAACAAGGGGATCCTTAATATCGCCCTAAGCGCCCATGTACTCAAATAGTATATACTTTGGCCCCAAAGTAGCTCTATAGGGACTACTTCAAGACTAAAGTATCTACTATCTGGGTACATGGAACCTTAGGGTTAGGGCTCAAGCCCTGAACCCTAAACCCTAAACCCCTAAACCCCAAAACCCCTAAACCTAGACTCAAGCCATAAAGGCCCCAAGAGCCTGAACTTCCCCAAGCCCCAGACCCCAAAGATTAGCTCCGATCTGGGTAGTTCTCTAGCTTAGGGTCCCCTGTTCGGGTTCCATTTTGGGATCTATTAGGGCTTCTATTAGGGTTTGTATAAGGGGAGCATAATAAGGGTTCTATATAAGCAGTTCTCTAAATTAGGGTCCCTGTTAGGGTCCTTTTTTGGATGCCGTACTATATTGGCGACCTGAAAAGGGGACCCTAATTTAGAGAACTACCCAAATACCTGCAGGAAGAGACCAAGGAGCTAAACAAAGCGGGCAAGATATGTCCTGCAGGGTGTTCCAAGCTCAATCCCACAGGCAGACTGCGATGGGAAGCCGCGAGAGCAAACACGAGTCCTTTTGCCCTTCCAGGCCCTCACTTGGAGGTTCATGGGTAGTTATAAGCGGGGTTATAAGTCCCCTAATATGGGTTATAACTATAGTCAGTTACCCTACTTATAACTCCACTTATGACTACCCATGAACCTGCAAG
>CAJNJA010011207.1:0-13781 GCA_905231915.1 Symbiodinium necroappetens | reverse complement strand
CTAAGCCCCTACACCCCCAAACCCCCGAACCCTAAGCCAGCTCTAGGGTTGAGGGTTTTGGGGTTCGAGGTTTAGGGCTGGGCATGGCTGGTAGAGGACCTGACCCGATGGCTTTTAAGTGAGGGGCCTTAATAATAATAATAATAAATAAATAAATAATAATAAGAAGAATAAGAATAATCATAGTAATAATAATAATAATCATAATAATAATAATAATAATCATAATCATAATTATAATATTCATAATAATCATAATAGTATTCATAATAATAATAATAGTAGTAATAATAATGAGGGCTCAGGGGTGATTGAGGCTTTTGTGTTGAGCCCGAAATGCTGCAGCCCTTCAGCCCGTAACACAGAAGCCCAGCCTGTAACCCTGTTACCTTACTCTCAGCCCCAAACCTTGTAATCAAACCTGTAACCCTAGAGTGCGGAAGGTATCCTTAAAGGAACCCTTCAAGGTACCCGAAGACGGGCCGGTAACACACCCTCGGCCCTGAATCCAATGAGCTCGAACCCTAATCTCTGAAGGTATCCTGAGAGGAACCCTTCAAGGTAGCTCCTAAACCTAAACCCCAAACCTAAACCCTAAACCCTAAACCGCCTACCGCCTAAACCCTAAACACTAAACCGCCTACCACCTAAACCGCCTACCGCCTAAACCCTAAACCGCCTACCGCCTAAACCCTAAAGGTATCAGAGTGGAGCCCCTGCGTCAGGGCAGCTCGGCTCAGCCCGGGACGCTCCGAACAAGGAGTCGTCGTTCGTGTAGAAGTTGATACCAATCTGGGCGGGTTTAGGGTTTAGGGCGGTTTAGGGTTTAGGGGTGTTTAGGGTGTAGGGTTTAGGGTCCAACCTGGGCGGGTTGCGGGGTTCCGGGTTTAGGGTTTTGGAAGGTTCAGGTTGGTCTGTAGTTGAACGTCTAAAGGCTTCTGTCACTGTCAGTAATCCTCTTCGTGTTGATGTAGCTAGAATAGGTTTCGGGATATTATACTATCGTTGTATTTATCGCTATGACATTATGAGGGAAAACGAGTAGTACTTATTCCGACCCCCTATATTACAAGGATAGAAATAACTTTGGAAGGCGCGGAAGAGTACTGGGAAGAGTAAAAGGTCTGACAGAAGAGGGCTTAGGAGTATAATTGTTTGACTATATAGATATACCAAGGAACCCTAAGGAGCAGCGTTCTAGCAGGGGACCACAGAGTCAAACGACAACAGCAGGCAAAAGGCTCCAGTAACCCTCTGCAATGCTCCCAGGAGTTCCAGGATGGGCCACGGAGTTAAGGACTAGTATTAATTACCAAGTATTCAGTTATTTATATTAGGCCACGGAGTACATGAACAGTAGTACCAATTTTTCAAGCTTCTGAAATAAACCATCTTCGGGACGGGATGTTTGGCTTGTATGCTCAAGCATGCGCCGGCCGAGGATGCAACCAAGTTGTAGACGATTGCCGTGTTCACCAAAGTGGCCAGGAAGAGGTTGAACCTTGGTGCTTCGACTGACTGTTGAAGTCCAATTTGAGAACCAGCCAAATAAACTCTTACAGCATTCTTCAATCAAGCTAGAACCCTAAACCCAAAACCCTAAACCTTAAAACCCTAAACCCTAAACCGTTGTAAAACCGTTGCACCCACCAACGTCGGAAAGCCAGCCTCAGCCGCCGACACCTGCGAAGCAGCAAGGTCTGTGGCTGTCTGATACCTTCCCAGACTGTCGAAGTACCTGCGTCTTGCGGGTGCTGAACATATCTTTGATCAGCCTCAAATCACTTTTTGTTGTTTGGCTTTTTCGGGTCTCAAGGCCTGCAGTTTGGTGTTGTTGCTTTAAACTCAATTTTTCCGGAGAAAGGTTTCTCATGCGATATTGGTGGTAACATCGAAGCGCCTGCAACATCAGGACGTCTTTTACAGGCAGCATCAAGCGCTTTGATCCGGAATCCAACAGTTTGGCTGGTAGCGGTCTTTGGGTTGAGGCTACCCATAGGCTCCTAAGTAGTTCTTTTTATGGTTCATATTTAGAATCCTATAAGGCAATCCCAAAAAAGGAACTACTAAGGAGCCTATGGGTATGTCCCGAGTTGCTTGGCAAAAGCTTCACAAGGTCTGGCTGGCTGTTTACTGTTCTTCCACATTGAACGGAACTCCCAAGCCCTGAAAGCCGCAGATACCTCGTTAGTTTGGTAGGTACTAGAAAAACGTGCAAGATTCGAACAGAACCCTAAACTAGACCCTACATGGAAACAGGACGCTTCATGCCGGGATTCCACAAAGCTGTGTTGACCCAAGCCCTATTCGGGCCTACCCAAACTTTAAGCGGGTTCGTACTACTACAGGGTCTTACCAAAGCCCTAAACCGTAAACCCTAAACCCCTAAACCCTAAACCCTAAACCCTTACCAAAGCCCTAAAGCTAGAACCACAGTTTGAGGAGTTCAAACCACTTTGGGTTTCGTCGCTGCTCGGATCCTTTCGTGGGCTTCGGGCTTGTGACTTTGGCGCTCAAGACACAACACAACATCAGGTGCGGCACGGAGTTGTAACTGTAGTGCACTAGATGACATGCAGCCCTGAACCTGGAACCGCAACAACACCAAGATTAGAGGCTCAGGCAGATTTTCTGTTTGCCAGGGATCGGAAAGGGCACGCGAACAGCACCAGCAAGATGTTGTTGATGACCATCACGGCCACAACCTTACATCCGTGTATCATGGTCAAACCAGCTGCATGAGGAAACAGCATGCAAACGTAAGTTCTGACGACCAAGCGTATCTGCTAGGTTTTTTTTGGGTTGAGGACCTTTAAAACGTGGACACCCCTAACGTAAAGCATTTCCCAGCCAAGACATGTGACAACTGCGAAATCTTGTAGAAACGGCATGCATCGCGACTTGTTATTTTTGTAAGCTCCATCGGCTCTTGGAGCTTAGAGCTTCGGCTGTGGGGTTTAGGTTCTCGGGTGTTGCAGGAAGCTGAATTTGTGGGTGGTTGGCGAACCTGACAACAGCAGTCAAAGGCGCGAGATAGTTGGAAAAGGCTCGCGGGCAAGTTGCACCAGGGGGGAGTAGGGACCGGATGTGATCAGTAGCCGCTGCAGCCAGCAGTAACACGATGAGTGGTACCAAAATGTTGTCAGTACTGTTGGGAGTAGGGCTTCGGTTCTAGTCTAGACCTCAAAAACTAAAGGGTTACAGGCGTAACTAGGAGTTTGCGGATGATCACAGCAGCAGAAGCCGCTTGACAGGGTTGACGGATCAACAACAAATTAAATTTGGATCAGAAACTAAGCCACAAGGAACTTGCGCAAAATGGCTAGTGAAAACCATAAGGGTGACGATCGAAGAACATTAAGCTGGATCAACAAATAGTTACTACTAGTACTACTGGTACTACTGTTGATGATATAAATCCTGCATTACCTTAAGGACCCTAAACTATGGGAATTATGGTATGTTCCTTATTATGGGTCATGCAGGATTTATATCATCAGCCGTAGTAGCACTACCCAAGCCCTCACGCCCCGCGGCCCCCAAAAGCAGCAGCGGCTCAGTCAGGAACACCACCCATGCGAACACCCAACTGCGCAGCGAAGGGAACTTGAGCTATCGGCTTAGGGCTTTTATGTATAGGGTTTAGGGCTTTAGAGCTTATGTGGCATGGGGCTTAGGGCTAGAGGTTTAGGATTCAGGATTCAAGTGCTAACAGTTCTTTGGCCTGTGCAGCACTGGGTCTTGGGCTTTCGAAGTATGATCGTCTGCACTAAGTGGGATTGCTCTGAACTCTACCTACGTTGCGAGGACAGGACAATTTCGTTGCAGATCAATGAACTTTCCTGGGCCATGTTGGGGCTCGTCGGGGAGGCTCTCACAAGATTCTTCGGAGCCCGTATCACTTCAAACGCCAGCATTACTCAGGGCCGGTGTCTAAGGTTATGGAGGGGGGGGCTTGGATCAAAGCACCAGCAGCCAGCAGCAAGCCCGAAGTATTGATAAGCCAGGTGGTTTTAGGAATTCGAGTAGGATTCCTCTAGGGTTCCTTTAAAGGGTTCCATTGAGGGATCCTTTCAGGGTTCCTCTACGGGTTCCTTGAAAAGGTTCCTTGTAATCGTTCTAGAGGGGGCCTCGTGGCAACGTGGGTACTTATAAAGATTCGAACAGGATTTGGGGTATATCATAGTATAACTACATGAGAACGACAAGGCACTAGTATTGCCAAATACTCAGGCCCCTATATTGGAACAAGTAAACCCCAAAACACCGAATCCAAAGTCGGTTTAGGGTGCAGGTCTAGAAGGAGTGAAAGCAACCAACTTGTCCAGCCTCCTGTGGAACTAAAGGTTAACTTTTTAGGATTATATAGGGAATATTATGGAAGAGGGTACCCCAGACAGTTAAAGGTTACCTACTCTGCTATTAAGGTAACAGCCTTACTCCAATTTCGAACCCTCTCGTATTTTCGATCGAACCTTCATACTACAGGGATTGCCAGATCTTACCAAAGCCTCTGTAAAACACACTGGCAGGCTTCAAAACTCACTCACATACAGAACAAAACACCTAGCCGAACCATCTTGCATTCATGTGCAATGCAGTGCAGTGCCCATGTATCAAAAATCTTCCCACCTGAACCCAGCAGCCCCCACAGATCTGAATCGCGAACGAAGCTATAAAGACTTGACCTAAAGACTAATGCCCAAGCCTCGACCCCGGATCCTGAAGCTTGCAGCCTAAGCCCCGCAATGCCAACTAGAAAAAGGTTTGTGGGGGGGAAATATAATAGTTTTATCGGCATACCAGCCTTAATCATCCAATCATGCATGTGTATATGTCCTATTAACCCCGCCTCCAAAGACCTACTATACAGGGCGGAAACATACTCATAGTATTCCTCAGGGTTCTCGAACCTAAACCAGCCACGATATAACCTAAACCCTATTGTATTATCAGATCTCTATATACTAGAACCCTCAAAACAGATGGTTTAGCAACCTTTATGTAGAACCCTGTGAAGGGGCCCTTAGAAAGGTACTCGCTGCATTGAGCTCTGTGGCTTGACCCAGCAGTAGGCAGTAGACCGACCCTCAACTCAAACCCCAAACTTCAGAAAAGCCTTAAATCACAACCCTAAACCCTAAAACCCTAACAAAGTTCCTAAACCCTCAAGCCTAAGGCACTAAACCCTACTGAGACCCTAAACCCCCAAACCCTTCCAATAACGCCTTGAAACCCCAAGATCCTGAGCCCTAAGATCCCAAACCCTACACCCTAAGATCCTAAACCCTAAACCCTAAGATCCTAAACCCTAAGATCCTAAACCTGGAGGGTACCTGCGTGCCCTGGTGCCAAATGAAATCTTCGCAGATCTGGCGAGGGGCTTTTTAGGGCTTTGGGGGTCTTTAGGGGGTTTAGGGTTTAGGGCTTTGGGGGTTTAGGGCTTATGGCTTTCGGGCTCTGGCGCTTGGAGGCTTCAGGGGTTTTTAGGGGGGGTTTAGAGCTTCGAGCTCAGGGCTTTAGTGTTCGGGCTTTGGTAAAGGCTTAAAATATGTTAGGATAGGATGTCCAGTTCTTCAAGCTCCTAAACCCTAAACCCCTAAACCCCTAAACCCTGAACCCCGAGCCCTGAACCTTGGAGTTCAACGGATGCAAGCCTCGTTTGGCGTGCATGTCCCGTCGGGTTTCAAGCAGGCAGATAGGGCTCAGGGTTTAGGGTTTAGGGGCTCAAGGTTTCTAGACTTCACCCCCCCCCAAAGTAGATACTGTTCTTAGAGCTGGAGCCTGAAGGATCATCCACAAAACCCAAAACCCTAATCTCTGAACCGAAGGCCCCCTAAACCTTCCTTTTCGGGGTTCATCTCGGTTTTGATTGATGGAAGTAAAGGCGATCTCGCCCTCGTAGAGCCACGGGCAGGTTACTGTAGGCGGTCTCATGATTAGAATAAGGTTGCGTCAAAGGGCTCCTATAAGGGCTACTACAAGGGATTGCATTAGCTTTAGTATAAGGGCCGTAACAGTTAGAATAGGGTTTTTGACTCCTGTATAGTCTAATTCGCCTAAACAATAATACAGGTAATTATTTAGGCTACTATAAACCGTGAACACAGAAATACGAATAGTGACAATGGCAGCAGCAGGGTATGTCGGATGACGATGACTGACAGTGTCAACCATGGGAGGTGCCAGGGTTTTTTGTGCGCAGAAGCAATTCCGAAACCTTACGGCATCAACATAAGCCCGACATGTCAGTGTGAACCCTGAACACTCAGCTTCTAAATTCTAATAAAGCCAAACGTGTGCAAGCCAAAGTCCAGCAAAATCTCCTAAGCCCGGAGAAGCATCCTCCGCGGCTTCGTTCTCCGTCTTGTCATAGTAGCCTGGCAGGTGCCATGCCCTTCGTCGCCTACACTACGGTCTAGGGTATTGGACTCAGAACTTAGGGTAGAAGATAAGGGAACAAAGAGTGCAGCAGTCTGACCCAAAAACCAACGCAACAACCAGCACAGTGATGACAGCGATAGTCACTCCAGACTCCAAACCTAAACCCTAAACCCTAAACCCTAAACCATACCGAACCAAGACTGCCTCTTACCTCCTGCAAAGCCTGCCTGGAAAGCCTAAACCCATGTCAATCCTAGATCCTCCCTTCCAAACCCAGAGCCCCGGATCCCTCTAAACCCAGAACACTTTTAGGGTTTAGGGTTTAGGGATTTAGGGTTTAGGGATTTTAGGGTCTAGATTTTAGGGATTTAGGGATTTAGGGGTTTAGGGTTTAAAATAATCAGAAGAAAACTGAAACCCCAATTCCAAACACCCTTAAACACCAGCAACCCTGGGCCCCTGCACCCTTTTATTAGCACACCTATTCAAGTCTAAACCCCCCGCAAATCCCCTACGAACCCATACTGAAGCTTCAATTTCTGGTGTATGCCCCAAACACTGGAGCCCTTCCATCCGTATGAACCCTTCTGAAGCCCAGCTCTGTGGCGGGAGCACGATTTCGAGGAGGCCGGGGTTGGCGGCCGAAATGAGCACAGCACTGGGGCTTTAGGATTTAGGGGTTTAGAGGTTTCGGGTTTTAGGGTTTTCGGATTTTAGGATTTAGGGTTTAGGGCGGCCGCCTCAAGGTCTCAGCAGCCGAACCCCTTTACACCCTACGGTTGATGATATAAATCCTGCAGTACCATAATAAGGAATATATACCATAATTCCAACAGTTTAGGGTCCTTAAGGTAATGGAGGATTTATATCATCAACCGTAGTGCTACCACACTGATGCGGAAATCAACCTTACGCCATGTCACCCTTGTGATCCTCAGACACTAAAGATTTCAAGCCCTGAAGCACCGTCAATGTCCCCAAATCACTAGATGCTAAATCCCTAAAGAATTCCAAACTCATACGCAAGCCCTGTTTCCAACAATCAATCTCCTCAACCATGAATGTCAAGCTTATGCAAACGGTCACTATATAAACCATAAACATCCCTGAGCCCCTCTATCCAGAATACCTTGACCCCATGTAAGCCCCACCCTAAACCGCCAAACGCAGCCCTGCCTGAACCCTAAACCCAAATCCCCAAAAACCGAAAACCCTAAACCCCTAAACCCTAATCCCCAAAAACCGAAAACCCTAAACCCTAACCCCTAAACCCTAAACCCTAATCCCCAAAAACCGAAAACCCTAAACCCCTAACCCCCAAACCCTCAACCCCCAATCCCCCTAAACCCCCAAACCCTGGAGTCCTGGGATCCGCAAGAAGGTATCTTTGGCGATCTGCTGTGTGCAGTAGCACCGCAGCCTCGCCGCGGAAGCTTCAGGAGGACGATAATTGGTATCCCAGTAATCAGGGTTTAGGGTTTAGGGCTTTGTGTTTAGGGTTTAGGGTTGAGGGCTTAGGGTTTAGGGAGGAAGCGGGCTCCAGTAATGAGGGATCTACACTCCTGTGTTTTTTTTGTTGCGTTGAATTCTCGACTCTATCCAGAGGGTGTTGGGTCTTGAAGTTTAGGGCTTGAGGGATTTACTTCAAGGTTTTGGGGGGCAGCATCTGATGCTTTATGGGAAACGTTCTGAGTTTTGTAATGACGGTTTTGGGGGCTGGGGCGTCAGGTTCAGGAGTTTTAGGGTGTGAGATTTACGATTTCTACCCAACATGCAACAAGCAACACCCTGAACGCCTAAACCCTAAACTTCACCCTAAACCCTAAAACTTCACCCTAAACCCTAAAACTTCACCCTAGACCCTACACCGCAAAGCTTCCTACGCTCAAGGCCCAACAGGCCGGGTCCCCGGTCCCAAACGCCGAAAGCCCAGGCAGGGTTCTAAGGTTAATGCTATAAATCCTGCATTACCTTAAGGACTCCTAAACAACAGGGATGTTGATAAAAATATCCTGCATTACCCATAAGGAGTATATACCATAACTCCCATAGTTTAGGGTGCTTAAGACACCATACCTCTCATAGTCTAGGGTGCTTAAGGTAATGCAGGATTTATATCGTCTACCGTGTGTCTGCGGGGAAGCTCCAACCCCGAGGCTCCCTGTACCCTTAAAAGGGTTCCTTCTTTACGGGGTTCCTTTTAAAGGGCTCCTTTTAAGGGGGTTCCTTCAAAAGGGTTCCTTGAAAAGGGGTTTCTTTCAGGGGATCCTCTAATTTAAGAGGTTCTTTTGAGGGCTCCTTTAAGGGGATCCTCCTTTAAGGGGCACCAGCAAGGGTTCCTTACAAGGGGGTGCAATAAGGAGTTCTTTTGAAGGGGATTCTATACGGGGTTCCTCTAAGGGCTGCTTCCAAGGGCTCCTTTGAGGATTCCTTTAAAGGGTTTCTTTAAGGATTCCTTTGCGGAGATCCTCTAAGGGATTGCTGTCAGGGATTCCTTCAAGGGTTCCTTTAACATTTCCTTTAAGGGGATCCCGTAAGGGGTTCCTTTCAGGGTCCCTTTGAAGGGATCCTCCTTTAAGGGGATGCCATGAGGGGTTCTTTTAAGGGTTCCTTTGAGGGGATCCTCCTTTAATAAGAGGATGCTAAAAGGGGTTCCTTTGAGGGTTCCTCTAAGGGTTCCTTTAAGGGGATCCTCCCTTGAGGGGTACTATAAGGGGTTCCTTTCAGGATTCCCAAAACAAGTTCCTTAACGGGTACCATAAAAGTTTGGGGTCTAAGGTTTAAGGGTCCATGTGCCCAAATCCGGCACACGTAGGCCTCAAAGTGGGCTCCTGTATCTGTAGGAATCCCAACATGATTTAAGGTGTGTGTGTGTATATATATATATAATTTAGATTATATACATATATATATATAATATTTTTTCTCTAATTACAGGTGCAATTACCAAGAGTTATGACCTCTCCAAACCCGCGGAAACCTCTATGCAGAACTGCATATCCACCTCAAAAGCCCCTGAGAAAACCCTGTCAGGCCCTCTCAAATGCTTAACCCAAACCCCAAAACACTTCGACACTGCCCTAAACCCTAAACCCTAAACCGGTTTCGGCCTCGACCCCAGGATCTTATCCTCGCCGGCCGACAGAGCCACACGCGCAGCCTGAAGCTCATTGGGGCTTTAGCGTTTAAGCTTTGGGGTTTAGGGCTTGAGGGTTTAGGTTGTAGGGGCTAGGATTTTAGGGTTTTGGGTTTAGACAATCCACAGGGTTTTGCAAACTTCGAGAATACAGGCGCTTGCTTTCATCAGGTTTAATCGGGGCTTAAGTGCTTGGTTGGTCGTGCCAGAGGCATCTCACAGGGTTGTCTACGAAGGTCTCTACATCTGTGATAGGTGGTCAATGGGAGAGAGAGTTTTGTTTACTAGGATGAGACTTCAACGCAATTGACAAACATTCGGGAATACGATCCTCTTAAAGGCGCAATAAGGGCAACCATGTCGGAAAAACGGCCTGCCGAGTTTGTAATGCCGGTGTATGTGCTTAGGAAATTCAAAGCTTGACACCGGCGCTAGGGGTTTTAGGTTTAGGGACTCTTGGGTTTGAGACTCTGGGGGTTTAGGGCTTTAGGGGGTTTAGGGGGTTTAGGGTTTTATGGTTTAGGGTTCAGGGTTTTATGAGCGCAGCTCCTCTTAGCCACGACCAAGACGGGGCTAAGAAATCGAACGCTAGAGCAGGCCCGCCTCCACTGTCACAGGATAGAGGCCTGGGCAAGCTCTTCGCAACGCGGCTGCGAAGGCTTCAATTCAAGAGAGTCGTCAAGTTTGCCTATTGGTCCGGTTTGCTGGTGCAGCCAATGCTTAACCTTTGGAAGTATGTAGGCGTATACTATTGCTATACCATCAGGTTTTTAAACATTACAAGGTCGCCCATGCCTGTAGGGCTTAGCGAACCGTGAACCCCAACCTTAAACCACTGTGTCCTGCCTTTCCCTTCGACATCCTCTCTCGTATGGCTTGCTGACAGAGAGACTGTGGGAACTAAGTCCAGATAGCTGGTGTTTAAACCATGTACCTAGACCCTCCATCTACCCTCTATTGGACCCTAAGGACCCCTTATTTGGGGCCATATACCCCTATTTGAGGGTACAAGGAGGGTCCTGGTAAGGCTGCCAGACTAAACCTGACACTCTGTTCCGCACGAGGTTAGGGATCAGGCTGCAGAGCTTTTTTGTCCAACATGTTCCTGACATGCTCTGACACATATTAAAAGCTCGGAGGATCGATGTTACACAGTATTGTTGCTCTTAACGCAATGTGACCAGAATATACCGAAAGGTCCGCTAGACTGACTACAGTACCTGGACAAGGGACTGAGACACATCTTGAAAGTATGAAGCTCACCCCTAAACCTTAAACCCTAAACCCTAAACCCTAAAAGCCCTAAACTCTAAACCCTAAACCCTAAAACCCTAAAACCCTAAACCCTAAGAATCGACGCTGACCGGACCGTGATGTAAGAGGGCCAGGCCTGGTCTAAATTTCGTTCAAACCTTTTTTTTAATACGCTATCCCAAAGAGCCCAATACCCCTTAATTGAGGAATTTACCTTAAATCATAATAGGGATCCTACTATAATTTAAGGTATATTCCTCAATTAAGGGGTATTGGGCTACACCTCCACAAGGAATAGAAGGGACAGATATTACTAAGGGACTGGCAAAAAACAAGCAGGTACCGTTCTTCGTTGAATTTTAATGGTGCCGTAAACCCTATTTGGGTACGTTACATCAGGTACGGCCTAGACCTTCCGAGGGAGCGGGCAGTCATTTCGGAGGCGAATCGCGGGCGTGCCTCTGCAGGCTTGAGGTGGGCTCAGTGTGTAGGGTTCGGGCCTTTGGCTTTTCGGTTGTGATGTTTAGGGGTTTCGGGTTTAGGGGCTTGCAGTCTTTTAATCAGGGCTGACGGTTTAGGGTTTGGGGTTGGGGATTTATGGGTTCGCGTTTTGAGTCCAGAGTTATAGGGGCCAAAAGAAAGCCGAATGTTCTCGCAGCCGGTCCTGCACCAGGCATGGTTATAGACAGCGGGATTTTGAGTCATTGTTTTGAGTATGAATGCGCCTTTACAATCCTATTTTGTTATAGCTGCTCTAAATATTCACCCCCCCATCTTGAAACACTTATATAACAACAAACACTAACAAAAATTCTGAATTAAACCTCTACCCTAAACCCTACTTTCGCTAGTAGTTAGCGCAGCGGCCTTCCGGTGGTATGACCGTATAAACCCTAAGGCCCTAAACCCGCCTAGGATTCCTTTGTTCTATACAGCCTAGGACTTAATTTCCTAAACCCTAAACGACGTCCGCCTTAACCACAACCCCTATAGGCCTACAGGGGTTTGGGGTGCTATGAACCCGATTTGAGCCCAAAAGCCGGAGCCCGAAACGGTAAGCCCTGTTTCAGAACTCACTGGCAATAACCCTAAACCCTAAACGCCTTGCGAATTTCGAGTCTCAGTTTTTCTGCTTGGGATTTGCGGCCTTGTTCCTTTGGTCAGGATTGACCGATTTTAACGGACAATGTCAAGCTTGCTGCTAAGCCCTAAATCCTGCCTAAAACCCTAAACCCCGAACTTTCAAGCTGACTGCGCCCTGACCCTAAACCCTAAACCCTATGATCCCTATAAGCCCTAATTCCAATATCTTAAACCCTACCATCGAACCTAAATCTTGACCCTGCAACCGACGGATTAGGATCCAATATAGAGCCAATAATTATTGAGGGTTTAGGGTTTATTAGAGTGGGGTTTTGGGTGATGATATAGTATAAGTGTAAGTATACCAGGAGCCCTCCGGGATCGTGAATAGCATTAGCAATTCTGCAGGCTTCTACATGACCCCGGCCCGGAATCCTCGCTCCAATCCCTAACCCGGCGCCCTTTCCTCGTGGCACTTCAAAACTGGTTGTTGCGATGCGGTTGGAGTCAGTTTAGGTTTGGGGCTCAAGAACAAGACACATTAGGGTTTAGGGTTTAGGGTTTGGTCCGAAAGCCTCCATAAAAAAGTGTGAGGAATTGAAATCTGAGATCCCCTAACAAGCCAAACCCTGGAGTCGATGTCGGGTTTGTGCATTCCGCTGCGGTGACCTTGAAAAGACACACTGGAAACCTTAAGCAGCATGCTTGAGGCTCCTTCAAGGGTTCCTTTAGGGGTTCCTTTAAGGGCACATAAAAGGGTTCCTTTAAGGGCTCCGTTAAGGGTTTATGGTTTGGGGTTAGGGCTCAACCACCCAAAACCGAACCCCGAGGTCTGAATCCTTCTCCCCTCTGCTACCTCCTACAGCAAGAGCAAGGACTAGGTGTCCCAACAAACTATACCCCAAACCACCAGCCCTATCTACAACCCTAAACCCAACATACAACCCAGCGTTGAAAAAAAACACAAAATGCCGAACCCAAATCCTTTGAGGCTCAAACGGCTGTAGTCCTCAACGACAATGTCATCGTACCGAATGCCTAGGGCAGAGGAATTGTTAAAAAGAGGGTTGCGGTTGGGTTCCCAGTCGTTGGGTTCCCAGTCGTTGAGGCTGTGTGTTACAAGATCGGTCCTGCTTGTTGCTGTCATTTTTCCGGTGGTGTTGGCGGTGATGATGGAGTTTGTGTTGTTGGTGGTGGTGTTCACACCGTTTTTGTTGCTCCGGTCAACACCCCCTCCAACCCCTCTCGTGATTGCCTATAGACCTTGAGAAATCCCTGAATTGAATGAACCCCTATCAGCCCCAGACAAAACCATACAGGGTCCTAAAGAAACCCCATACAAGCCGGCCTAGGCTTTGGTGCTTAGTTTAGGCTTTGGGTCTTTTTTATCAGCACGAGCACCGTAGTCCATGGGCCACTATTCTAGAGCCCTAAACCCTCAGGCCGGCCCGAGCCCTGAACCCCTAAACCCGGGAGCCCTACACCCAACAGCCTGTAAACCTCTCTCTGAAGATGCATAATGTGAACCGATGACGAAAGGCGCACAAGGTCAGGGAGCAGCCAACACAGCAGCTTGCTGGTTCAGAGCGGGCTCTTGCTGACATTCAGTTGCAGCATTTCTTGGTTTAGGGCTGTAAATTCCTTTCGTCCAAGGTTTAGAGTTTAGAGATTCAATGTTCGTACTACTGCCACCACCACTACTACTACTACTACTACTACTGCTATTACTATTACTATTACTACTACTACTACTACTACTACTACTACTACGACTACTACTACTGCTACTGCTACTGCTACTCCTAGTGCTACTACTACTACTACTACTACTACTACGACTACTACCACTGCTACTGCTACTGCTACTGCTACTGCTACTGCTACTGCTACTGCTACTGCTACTGCTACTGCTGCTGCTACTACT
>CAJNJA010011206.1:0-13781 GCA_905231915.1 Symbiodinium necroappetens | reverse complement strand
AACAGCTCCGCACCGATACACCGATACACGCGTCTGACAATTTGATTGCGTGTGACAGGTGTTTACGAGTCGGCCCAGTCGGACCAACGATAACGAGAATGCCCGGAAGCTTTTGCTCACAGAAGCAGAACAAGAACAATTCCTGAAAGGGGGCAAAAAACACAAACCTAGACAAGCAGCGCAGGCATAGACCTAAAAGCCGTAGTATGTGCATCACTCGGAATATATGCTGTGGTTACAGGGCTCTGCAGTCATGGATGCCCTTGCGCTTCACCCGACATGGCGCTGACTCTGCCAGCTAGGAACTTAGCAAGGGCAGCAGATACAGCGAGCAGGACTACATCATGAATCATGAAGACTGTTTCGCATTTCGCAATCTTTACATAGATCTTTTGAGGGAGAGCAGGTTGCGGCGTCGGCAGAGCGCATGTGCTGCCTGTGCAGAAGCACGAATTTACGTGCCATTGAGGGCGGGGTGATCAACGGAGAGCAGACTCGGCTAGACTCGGCTAGTAGATTCTGGACAAGGAAGACGAAGATCGAAAGAGCCCAGCACCGACCGGAACAGTCCTTGTCACCTGTGTAGATCTTGTCACATGTCGTACCTGTCGCACCACAAACATAGCAAGCAATGCTTTAATTACCAGCGAGCAGATACTCGTGCCGAGAGCAAGAACGCACGTTGCTTGGCTGGGGTTGTCACTGTGTCGTGCAAGTCTTGCAAAAGAGAGCATGCGAAGGCGTGGGAACATGTCCAATCCGCTGAAGTGCCGGTCAGGTCGTGATAGCTCGTGTTTGCGAGGTCCCGGCCAGCCCACACTTGGCCCGCAGCTTGCAGCCCGCACCCCTTTGCCTCCGATCCCGATCGGACCCTGATCCGCCTCAGCCGGTTTCAGGCCCATGCGGCAACGTTGGCAGCGCCGCAACGACCCCCCTCCTGCGGCCTCGTCCGACATGGTGGGCCCTGGGCGCTGCCTTAACTGCTTTCTGGCTGGGGACTCGCCCCACGAAACTCAACTCTGATTGCGCTCGCAGGCCGAAGGAGGGAAGAAGAGGCTTGCAACCGTCGCGGTGATCGGCAGGTGCCCTCAGTCGATGCGACAGCTCCATTCGTCGTGTCCACTGTCACTCTGGCCCCTGGCCTGGTCTTTTCTTCAAAGGTGGAGGCGTGGCCGGCCTGGCCTGCGCACGGCGCCTAGGCCCCCCAAGAATCTCTTGCAAGTAGCTCAGCGCCTGCTCAGCGGCTCAGCGCTGCTCAGCGGCTCGGAGCGATTTTCTCAGAGAGTCTTTTGCCAGGAGCTCTGGGTTTGAAGGCGACGGTCTTCGACACCGGGAAGCGAGGGCCCGCACCCCAAACAGCCTCCTGTGTGCATCGTCCGTTCTCTTCTGCTTTCGATGCCCATTCCTTCTTTTCCACCTTTTAGCGGAGGCCCGGCGGCCGCGCCTCCTCTCGCACCTGGCGCCATTCTCAACAGGGATACCGGGAATACCGGGACTTAACTCTTGATCCCTCGCAGAGGCGCGGCCAGCTCTGTGACCATGCGAGTCAGTTCGTGACAGCCACGGACAAAGACTTCGCGGAGCTGCTCGCGTCGTCAGGACTCGGACGCATCCAGCCTAGCGGCCTAGCGGCCTAGCTGGCCTGGCTTCCGTTCTGACTGTGACCAGTCTGGAGGCGCTGTGCGGCCCTTTGGGAAGGATGGGCGTTTTGGGACGCTCAGCAAAGCGAACTTCGAGCCGCTACAAGACGGCGTCGAGCGCTGGATCGGTCTCGAGGGTATGGGTGGCATCGTGCGGATGCTCGCCGAGGGCCTGGACATTCAGCAGGCCCGGAGTTTGAGTGGATTTCAGCCCCCGGCCTCCCAATCTGCAGGATGTTTGGGTGCCGCCGTCCAACGGCCTGCAGTGCTCTCGCAGCGACGGGCGCTGGGGAATCACAGTGCGCCCGTAGCCAGCGTAGCTCACCTGTCGATCCTTCTTGTGTCGTCATTCGCAACTTCAAGTGCAGTCGTCTTGAGGTGCCTGGGCCCGGGCCACAGGGCAGAGAGGTGAAGTGGTTCGATGCGGCGGTCATCGCCCACAACGGCAAGTGCGCCGAGAGGCTGACGTCTTCGACCCCGGCCCAGGAGGCCGCTTCTCCCTCACAGCGTGTCAATGGAGTTCTCGTTCTGATGATTTTGCTTCTCTTGTCATATATATATGTATATGTATATATGTATATATGTATAATATAGAGAATCGTTACGACAACGTCCACTCCGACTGCATCCCTCACAGCATCCATGCCGCCCTAGTGCAGTTTCGGCCTCCATGCAGCATGGTCGCTGTGCACGCTCCGGACCATTTCCAACAAGCGACAGTCAGACAGCCCTCGCATGGCCAAAATGGCCGTGCTGCAAAGTACTGTATTGGGCTTCTTGAAGCCTTGTCTCGCACCTTCGCCATAGTTCGCCATGCAATAGATATGACATCAATATGTGACCTTTGAGACGCACCCCTTGAAATTGCGAATTCTCCCATGGCATAATGCACATTGCCAAGTTGGAACCTACCTGCTTCCGGGACTCCAGGCCTCAACAGTCCAACTGGGTTTGGAACAAGGATGAAACTCATGAATTCATGTCGTAGTGCAGATCCACCATGCAGAACGCACGACAAGCGACGAAACGACCTGTATCTTCGAGCCTTTTTTGGGGCCAGGGCTTTCTGCAGCAGCATTTGAAGCAGTGCCTTGGGTGTAGTCTGTAGGCTTCGACAATCGGTTTTTTGCGGCAAAAGGTTTGGCATTTCGCACTCTTTTCAGGTTGACTCGAAAGTCTTACTTCAGTTTAGCATGAGCCCCGTAACGAAATGCTCGACCCAGCTGGTATATACATACGCCCGAGTGGGAGGCGTCACTGGCACCAAGCCTGAAGTTTCTGCATGAGCATAGGGCACCAGAATAGTGCGGACAGGGGGTTCATTTGCAGAAATGCACGATTTTCCCGATGTAATCCAAGCAGGCCTGTCCCTGGGGCTTCCTGGGAACTACTTTGTGTTCAGGACTTCGGAGGTTGGATTTCGGAGCTAATTTAGAGGGCGGTGGGGGACGACATGATGATGACGATATGGCCATGACAACATGATGATGAGGACCTGCTGACACGATGACGCCATCACGATGACGATGATGATGTGTACGAAGTGCTGCAAATTCAAGCGAATTCGCTTCCCGCTGCAAATTCACCATGAAACACAGGGTCTTCGTAATGTACTGAAGTAATTATTGCTCCACACACGCACAAGACAAAACCTCGAGTTTGTGCATTCTTTCTGACCTCAACACATAAAGCCCCTGAACTATGAACCAGAACACCATCAACAACCGCGACTATCGGGATTCCGCGTCTTTATCGAGGTGTAGGAACCCAGGTTTTCGTGTTGAAGTGTGACTCCGCACTCGCACAAGACAGCACCTCGAACTTCTTCTGTTGGACTTCCCCCGGTCTCCGGTAAACCTTGTTGGAGGCAGAACAAGTTGCGGAGCATGGCAAGGTGCTCAAGTCTACAACACCTTGAGTTTCTCTGTGTTCAACCACTGCCACCTCCTAGTCCGAGTCCCTGCCGATGCACCACAGAATTGAACAACCAAAGCTCGTCAGGATGGAGTTCTTGGGATTCCAGGGCAGACATCTGGTGAATCTCAACAGCTCAGAGTCGATATCGCCTGAGTTCAGAGCTCGCGACAAAAGTGGAGCTGCGTCCACGATTCGGCTGCACTGCCCTGTAAGCTCTGTGCAGCTCATAGCAACTTGCCGTCCGCCATTGAGATAATTTGGACTGCTTTCAACAATATGCAACCAGACACCTCTGCAATGTGCTGTGGCTTGCATCTGGGTATGGGCAGTGGGTGCATTTTACATTCCCTCCGCTCTCTTCTCCGGCCATGTGGAGATAATTTCTCTTGAATTTGTGCAGGTCCATGCGCTTCTGCGGACCAACTTCGCCTGCTCTCTGCCACGCAGATTGCCTGCAGAGGAGCTAAAAGCAGCTCAGCACTGGTGCGTCCCATCTCGGGCCAAGGCAATCCGAGACCTGGTAGCGGGAGATTCACACTGAACCAGATCTACTCTTTGCTCTTGGAGGTGGTGCCCTGCTGAAAAGGAGACTTGCGGATGCAACAATCCATAGGTTCCCAGTGGGCTCATGCCGGCCAGCTTCGACGCGGCGACTGCCACTGTGTTGTGCCGCTATGCACTCTGTGCACTGTGCACTCCCTGCACTCAGCACTCCTGGTGGAGGCTTTCGTGGAGGACGAGCCCATCCTGCCACGTGGCAGAAGAGGGAGACTCTATGACGACTCTATGCGTTGCAGGGGCACTACTTTGTATCCATCCGGTCATAAGGCGCTGGCTGTCGTCGAACACTGCAAAGCTCCGCCAGGGCGGTGACGGCGAGGCACGAAGGATCAGTCCAGAGGAGAGGAGATGAAAGTAATACCAAAACGACAACAACATACAACAACCCGCGGATTGCTCGCCACTGACAGCACAGGTCTGGACCGCTCTGAGCTCTGCCCCGTTTGGAAAGCAGCACAAGGCCCCCCAGGCGCCCCCCGCCCAGCACCCAGCTGGTTCTCTCAGCATCAGCTCCCTGCACGAGAGGAGTTCCTGGAAGGGACCCCCAAGGAGACCGAGGCGGGGCTCTCGCCGCTTGGCTCTCCGCTTTGCGGTCGCTGCTATATGTGGTCACCGAGGTGGTGGAGCTCATGCTGAGCGCCGTCGAGCGTGCCGCGGGGCTCGCTAGGGGGAGCCTGCTCGGCAAGGTCCGTGCCACGAAGTTCCTGGGCCGCGACTTTTCTGGCTTGCAGTGCTTGCAGTGTGGCAGTGACATGCCTTCGGGCCTCAGGCTCCAACTCTGGGGTGCAGCTCTGCCCATCACACGCGCGGCCCCCACGTGGACGTGTTTTTTTTCAAAACTTGCGACCCATGGTGGCTGCTTTAGGCTGGGCAAGCCGGGATGCGGTGGATTTCGCGTGGTCGGCGGGCCATCGCATCGGCATCGCAGGCGCATGTTACGAGAGTATATTCAACTCTTTTGGTGTACAACTCGTCTCGTGACTGTTGGTTCCTCGTCAGAATCTGGTAGGCGACTGGCTCAGTGCCACGCCGGCTCGGGCCTCTACCATTGAGGCCGCATGGCTCTCGGGAGTTCGGCTGGCCGAGCACGTCGCTGCCTGGCGAGAAGAGCAGAGCACCAGCTTTCCGGAGCAGACTCGGCGGCAACACCGCCGGAGACCGAGGCTCGTGCAGCCGAGGAGGACGGGGACGGGGACGGGTCCCCACCCGGCTTTCGAAGCAAAGAGGCGGCATGCGTTCAGCAGAACCGCAGTCCACAAAGGAGGATTCCGAGCGGTCGTGGCTCGTATGTTAATTTCCATCGCGACCATGAGTGCTTCAGGGCGCATGAGGACGCCACGATAAGCGAGGGATCGACGCAGCGGTGCCATAGTATCAGCCTCAGCACAGACCAAACGGCCTGCCAACAGAAGCAACTCGTGCCAGAGTCCACAATCAACATCTGGAGTCTAGGGGAGGAGCTCACCGTAAACTGTTTGCAGCAACTAGGAGATAGCACAGGGTTCCGAAAGGCAAGCAGTCACGGATGGGGTTTGGAAGTCAACCGGATCGTGAGGTGCAGGTGTTGGCATGGTGGCCATCATGGTGGCATGGGCCATGAAAGGGGTTGGTGTATGGCCTGTATTGTGTGGGTGATGAGGCGAGCCGGCAGATATCTCCTCTGATCAATGCCGGCAGTGTCAATTTGCTTGGGATCGTGAGTGTTTTCGCCGAAATCAATCCTTCGGAGGACGCCGGCATCCAGCTTGGTCGGTGTCTCAAGTCGCTTTGCTAATACAGTACGACATCGTAAGCATGTCAACGCCGGAGGCCAAGACGGAGGTGTCTTCATACCCGTCGACGCAGACTTCGGCACAGCAGCCGGCGAGGCTGTGGCTCGCCCGGCTCGCTCGACCTCCTCAAGCTCTGAAGTCCCACTGTCTCGAGCTGCGACTGCTGCTCCAAGGTTTGGGTGACCGAGCCCGCAGACGAGCCGAAGGGCAAAGGAAAAGGTCGTGGTTCTGGCAAGGCACAGAGTGATACTTGTAGCAGTGTCTTCGTGTCTCGCCGGGACTCAGTGTCTTGCCTCGTGCGACGCAGGGTTGGAAAGGCAAAGCTGCGAAGTCAAGCCGATAACCCAATGAGCATGGTGCCGGGTCCTGTGCCCCAACGCTCGAGAAGCTGCGACCTTGTGAAGACATCTCCTGCGAGGAAAGGAACAATGGTTGTTCTGACCTGTTGCAGCTGTCAGCCAGTCCTTGAACGGCGAAGTGCCGGAAGCCATATCCCATCGGAGCACATAGTTTCGCACAAGCAATGCTTCGCAGATTTGCGATCCATTCCGGACAACTCGGAACCTACTAGCATTGAGGGCTGCTTATGTTGTTGTTCGAACTCTTGAGCCTCGACTGCACATTGCCTGCAAAGCCTGGCGGCACAAAGTGGAGGGTACGGGGTGAGCCATGCAGTGCGGCTATGGGGCTGGCTACGCCGCACCAAACCCTTACGCCAATGGCTATGGATGGGCTCCCCAAGTGCCGCTTGTCACGGCCTGGATGCTGGCTCTTGCTCTTGCCCTCAGCTTTCAGCTGAGGCCTTCGATAAATGGTCCGTCTGGCTGCAGTGGCTACGGGTACGGCGAGGGGTTCCAGCAAGGTGCTACGGGCACCGCTGGCATGCAGACCGGCAAGAGCGGACAAAATGGAAAGGGTGACGGCAAGAGCAGAGGCAAGAACAGCAAAGGAGGCTAGCACGTGCCTTTGTCGTGGAGCCTTGCAATTGGAATGTGATGGCATCGCATGTTTGTGCAAGGCGGTGACAGAGATCGTGCACAAAAGGCATGGTCCAGTGAAGGCAATTCCGAGGCAGCTTGTTGTCCAGGACTTCCGGGCAGGTTGTCATGGCTTGGCTTTGCTGGTGTTGTGTGCATGTTGCATAGCACACTTGTGTGCGCAGTAACAATCGCGAACCTTCAGCACTGTGGCCCGACGCGTCTTCGACGTCCAAGTTTTTCTCTCCAGCCCCTCATTCAGCGCTTGCCTCTGATCATCCTTTTCCGATGCCTCGACGGTGGCGGCGCAGCTGGCGGCGGCTTTGGCCGAAGCTCGGCGGATGGGGTATGTGGTGGGGCTGCTGTCGACGGATGAGGTTGCTGATCTCAACGACACAGCCTCGGCGGCCAACTTCGTGGATGGAGGGCAGAACCGACGCTTCGGCGGAGGATGTTCAGACCTTCACACCGTTGGTGGCCGGCGCAGCTGGACAGATGGCCAGTACGATGAGCCAGACGGCGCCAGTGTCATCTGATCATATCTGATATGGGGATGGCGGCAGCGCGCATTTTAATTTTGGAGGAGCCCGACATCGACGTGGAGGAGCAGACCAGGCCTCCCCTCGGCGCGGTTGGCGACGCCATGAATGGCACATAACGGCACCTCCGACAAAGACCAGATGTTCGACGTCGCCAAGACAGGTGGCGGCAGCCTGCGCCACTGGCCCGGATGCCCATAGCTCCGATGCTCTCGGGCCCCCCAACGCCCATGTCAAGCCCAAGAGCTGACACACCGGCGGACTTCTTTGTCCAGCCCACCACCAGAAGGCGAAAGCCACGACACCAGGGCAGACCCGTTTGAGTCCATGTTGGCGTCCCGTATGGCCCAGCCCGATCGGTCTAAGCCTCCAGCGAGTTTCATTCTATTTCCCCGTCGCAGCTATATTTTTTACAGCAAATCTAAGTATTATACTTCCAATGGTTTTAGTCGACAGAAAACGGCAAAGATCCAATTAACAAGTTGAGGCAATGTAAATCGTCTTCTAAGTCACAAGGAGTAGAGCAAGCTAGCCATTTTCTACACAACAATTAACAGATTGAGGCAATGTATTCCGTCTTCTCTAAGTTGAAAGGAGTAGAGCAAGCCAGAGTTTCTAAGTCACAGCAAACAACCGTTTTTTGATAACAAGCATCACAGTGGTAAAATCAAGGAATGTTTATGAATGTTTTTGAATAGTTTTGTGCACGGTTTTAGGAATATCTAAGAACATTTGTAAATTTTCTTACGAAGAAATGAGACATATGTTTGTTGTCTTTTACTTGCTTCTACATTTTAGCATGATTCCGAATGAGTCTTCTAGCATAACGCCCTCTGTCTCACGGCTATTTCCTCAAATAACTTAGGCTATAGCCGGAAACAGCCCTTATTTAGAATAGTCTAGTATCCTATATTAAATAGTCTAACCTTGGCTTACAGGCACCCACCCTCGCCACCCTATACGGGTCTGGGGCGGTCAGTCCTCAGCGGGCCGGTGCTGAGATGCACACCCGGCGCCGGCTGTAGGACCTGAACCTGCGCGCCGAACGGCGCATGCAGCGCTACATATCCACACGACGAAGAAAAAGCGTCGTCCAGTTTTGTCGTTAGAGCTAGGAGTGCGACGATTGTTTTCCGACATGAGCTGCTGCCGGAGGCACTGTCTGGTTTCAATGCCATGTCAGCTGCGGCGAGCAGCTATGTTAAGAAGGCCCCCAAGCAGGCTCCTGACCCTGCACTTCGCCCGAGTGCCGGTGCTCTGATTTTGGTCGTCTTGCTACCTGTTCAGGTGAAGGCTCCGGCAGAAATGAATGCACCCTCCTACGACGAGCGCAATCCGTACCGGCTCAAGAATCACATTCGCGCATGGCATACGGATGGTTCCACCACATCTGTACCCGAGCCCTATGGAAGCTATCCAGAGGCCGGTGTCGCCCAGCGGCCCAGCGGCAACCCAGGCTCATGACGAGGCTCATGAGCGTGCACAGGCGCAGCTGCCCCGTCCGCTCTTGGATGGCTTCAAGCGTGCTGGCTTCCAGGCCCCCACCCCCATACAGGCACGGCCAGAAACAAATCATTCTAGTGATGAGATTTGCAGTGGCTCCATTCTCAGGCACAGGTGTGGCCCATTCTAGACAACGGCTGGGATGTCATCGGCATCGCCAAGTTCCGCGGCAGGAAGAGAGTGCAGTGAGTCTGTCTTTTTTTCGAACTGCAGAGGACTGGCTCTGGCAAAACCTTGGGCTTCCTGGTCCCGGCTTACCGGTGGATGACCGCCAGCTACGTGGCAGGTATCCGCACCCTCATCATGGCACCCACGAGGGAGCTGGCCACACAGATCCATGATGAGGCGGTGCCATATGCATACGCTCACATCGCATGTTGGACCACCTACGCTGGCACGCGCTTGTAGCCAAATGTGCTCTGTCTGCTGTTCTGTCGGGCTGGGCTTTGTTGGGCTGGCTGGATGCAGCTGTGGAAGGCCAGCAAGTTCGCCGGGGCTTCGGGCTGCTCCAGTGCATGCGTCTACGGCGGCCAACCCAAGCGTGAGCAGCTGCCGGCCGTGCGGGCTGGAGCGCCGATTCTGGTGGCCACGCCCGGCCGCCTCAACGACTTCCTGGAGTACAAGGCGAGAGCAATTAGAGCTCAGCAGAAAATCCACGTTTCTGCACAAGTCAGGACATCAATCTATCCGGGGTGGGGTATCTCGTCTTCGACGAGGCTCCCTCAGCGAGTTAGGTCTGAGGTGTGGTCTTTCTCTGCTCCATGCAGGCCGACCGAATGCTAGACATGGGGTTTGAACCCCAAATTCGGGACATCATGAAGAAGGTGGGACTGGGTTCGGGCTCCAACATCCTCCTGCGCTTGCGTCCTGAGGGCATTGCCGGAAGTTTGGAATACCGGAAGCCGAGATGAGAAAGCACTGTCGTGGGACGTCTCTCCACATAATGGTCGCTCACTGCACTCGCGTCTGGCGCTTTTCGCCAGGTGCCCAGAAAGAGGCAGACGCTGATGTTCAGCGCCACCTGGCCCGAGGAGGCCTGGTTAGAGCATAGTCGCCGATTGTCCAAGCACGCTCCCTGTGTTTGTATTGTCGTCTCGACTAAAGAATATAAAGAATGGATAAGACAATCCGCTGAGTGCAAGGTGCAAAACCTCGCGTGTTGGCCTGAGATGTTGAGAGTTCCCAGAATCACCGAAATGGCAAGCCCAAAGCTCCATGAGCAGAAACAGCCCCCAGCCGGAAGGGTTTGGGGTTTAGAGTAACTCCAGCTGCAGGGGCGAGGCACCCTCTGGTCAGGGGATCTTGTGCAATGCCGAGGGTTCTTGTGAGCGTCCGAGGCATGATTTCCTCAGCTCGCCCATCCATGTGCAAGTTGGCGACACGTCCTCCTTATCGGCTAACGAAGACATCAGTCAACAAGTGTGGATGCTGAATTCTTCAGACGACAAGGATGCGGCTTTGGCAGCTAGACCATGCCATTATCGTGCCATCTGATTTCGTGTCACCTTCCGATTGTTGTCCCTGCCCGCTTGCCACGCTCATGGCCTTTCTCCAGAAGCTCTGAGGTAGAGGCACTGCAGCTCTACGGGGGTCCTCGCCAGCGAGTTCTGGTGTTCGTGGCAATGAAAAAGCAGTGTGATGCAGGGGGGCCCAGCATGGTGTCATTTGCACCTCCAAATTCCCACATCCGTCCTTTGAAATCCTGGGCCAGATGGTGATGCGGATGCTGCGCAAGTATCAGATCTCGGCCAACACCATGCACAGCGATAAGGACGTGTCACCGAGCGCAAGCCGGGAGCCCTTTCTCTGAAGACAGGACCAGCAGCAGCGAGAGGAGGCATTGCAGCAATTCAAGACCGGCGAGACGGCAGTGCTGATAGCCACGGACGCTGCAGCCTTAGACAGCACCCGAGAGGAAGAAGCCCGTTTTTCGCAGCTCGGAGGTCGCGGCCCGTGGGCTGGACATCAAAGGCCGCTCCAGGGCGCCGCTTTTGTCAGGAAATCTAAATGTGCAGTGCAGTGCCTGCTGTTTCCTGAGGCGTGACCCTGGTTCCGAGCTCGGCGATTGATTGGTAGAGGCCGGATACTGCACGCGCTGCAAAACTACTTTGCGCGAGGTCATCAACTACGACTCCGCCAACAGCACTGAAGATCACGTTCACAGAATAGGTGGAGTGTTTGCACATGACTGGTGAAAGCAGCCTGTTGAGCGCCAGGAAGAACAGGCCGCGCGGGGCAGAAGGGGCACAGCATCACTTTTCTCGCCAAGTCAGGCAAGGCCTCTATGGCTATGGCCCGAGTGCAGTGCATGCAAGCAGCAAGCTTCCTGTTGTTAGGCGAGGATGCCTGGAAGGCTATCGGCATCGCAGAGGTTCGCCGTTTCATTCCCAAAAGAGGGATTTTGAACCGCCCTATTTGCTCTAAGAACCCATTGTTTGGAAAAGCCTTTGTGTTAAAGACACTGCATCTGCACCGGCCCTCGGCTCCCTCAGCTCAGCGAAATTTTTGAGGTCATGCAGAAAGCGGGCTGCGCCGTCCCTCCAGAGATGAAGCAGGCTCGGGCCCCATCCGCACTCGCAGAACTCGCAGTGCTCTCGCTCTCTGCCTCCAACGCCTTCTGCCAGTGCAACACTCAGTGTGAGGTTTCCCAAGCCCGCTGTGTGCAGATACCCAGGTGTAGGAATCTCCGGTAGCCTGTGAGTCACATGTGACCGGTCTCTCTGTCTGTCTCTTCGTGCGTCCGCGTCTGCGACTGCGTCTGCCCGCCTGTCCCGTGGAAACATGCCCACGTGTGTGGCGTGCACTCGCACTTCCTATCGCGCAATGGAGCACAGCGCATCCCCCCTTGAGGTATCTTGCCAGTGTACCATATTCCAAAATGTCTCTTGAGAGGTGGTTGATCGGATGCTGTGGAGGCGGCAGCAGTCCCAGCAGCCGCGGCCCAAGGTTCCGCGTCTCCGCGCCCGTCCCAACAGCTTTGATGGGCCGAGGAACGATTCGCGCTGGGACAACTTGCCGAAGGCTCCGATACATTTCGACACGCTAAGAGAGCAGAGCCATGCTCGAGGTCCTGATGGTGGCCGAGAAGCCTTCCGTAGCCAAACTGATTGCGGAGATCCTGTCTGGGGGCCGCATGCGCTTTCGCAAAGGCCAGCAGTGATTCTATTTTTTGGTTTGCTTGGACTTGGCTCCAGCCGCCAGCCAAGGCCAAAGCCGAGCCGTACAAATCTACGAGTTCAACAGCTGGTTTCCACCAGCACATCAACAGTGTCGGATCATGCAGGCCACGGAGTGTGTGTGTGTGTGTGTCTGAAGAAATCAAGGCGCCTCTAGTGACCGTAAGGCAAAGGGGTCGCGTTGCAAAGCCGAAGCCCGAAACCAGGTAACCGCAAGGAGCGTCTAGCAACCAGGAGCAGACTCCAGCATGCACACCATCAGGAAGCAACACATTAAGCCCTTTAAGCCCCGAGCCTGAGCACTGCATCGGATCTGGCAGACCTCCACCATCGGCCACGTTTTTGGCAACTTGGCAGCGCAGAAGACGTCAACGCTCGAAGGACACTGGTGGCGGAGCGTTGCACCAAGGATTGGACTTCAAGGAGAATCGCCCGAAAGATATTGCGGAACTTTTCCATGATCCCTGCAAGAAGACCATCGAAGATGGCACGGCTGCGTGGCGCATTCAAGCGATCCAGACCTTCGGACCTTGGCACTACGGAGCATTGCGCCCTTCACCAAGGCCAAGAACAGGATCGTCGAGCACTTCCAGGAGATTCACCCGAACCCCCGAGATCCCCCCCGAAGCCCCCCGAAGCCCCAGGAGCTGGCCGCAGAAGCCGACTACTTGGCGCTCTGGCTCGACTGCGACAAGGAGGCGCGGCTGCGGCCGGGCATGTTGAGGGCACGTTAAGCTCGGTGCATGTACAGCTGACTCCGCAGGGAGAGAACATCTGCTTCGAGGTCATCTCCTTGTGTGCCGGCCACAGTCTATGCGAAGACCCAATAAACATTACTTTGAAATACTTTGAAGCTGTCCAGGCGAGAACATCCCGCGCGATAACATTTACAGGCCCTGAGTCACAGTGTGTCAGAGCTTCGCTGTCCCGCCTCTTCCTGCAGCTCTCGCTGGCAGGGCCCAGTTCTCCGCCTTGACCGAGCCGGAACTGCGAGGCCGCTTGGCCGGGTTTTGGGCTCCTCGTTTTGTCTTTTTTTTTTTTGTTTTGGGCTCTCTTCACTCTTCGCGCCCTGCGTGCGCTTCGCTTTTCTCTTCTTGCGTCGGGAGAGGCGCCTACAACAACTTGGGCCGGCCGGACAAGCTGGCGGCCCAAGCCGTGGATGCCTCAGTGGCCTCCAGACAGAAGAGCAAGCGGGTCTGTGACTCTCTGCGTGGGTATGTATGTATGTATGTGTGTGTGTATATATATATATATGCGCATATATATATATATATATAGAGAGAGAGTTTTTTTCTAACATTCATCTCATTCTCGCTACCATCACCATCATCAACATCATGACATGGCATTCAACAACACCCCAACCCCATCTTTCTTTGCTTTTCCTGACCTGTTGCCTTGCCGAAAGTCGTCTCTGTGTGTGTTTGTGTGTGTTGGTTGTGTGCGCGCGCGCGGGTGTGTGTGTGTGTGTGGACCTCTCCTGCTAAGCGGACCCAGTACTCTCAACCTTGCAGGGGGGCAGCGAGCATTTCTGGATTGCGCTGCCTAACAAAGACCGTCCAGATTTGCTGTGATATGAGGAAGGGACGCCTTCTTCACGTACCTGCAGTTTTTCATGTCTGATGAGTTTCGTTTCCATGTACAGCAGAGACAGAATGCAGATGATTGAAAACAGCCTTGAGTCCCGATTGGCCCT
>CAJNJA010011204.1:0-13782 GCA_905231915.1 Symbiodinium necroappetens | reverse complement strand
CCGAAGCTCGAGTTTGCAAACTCGAGCAAGTCGATGTTCAGGCTTCATAAGATGGTCCTACATGACGAACGTGATGTAAATACCAAGTAAAATGGATGTTGTCTTGACATGGTTAAGAGCAAATGTGGGGGTGCCTACTACTACTACTACTACTACTACTGCTACGACTACTACTACTACTACTGCTACTACTACTACTACTACTACCAACACCACTACTACTACTACTACTACTACTACCACCACCACCACCACCACGACGACTACTACTACTGCTACTACTACCACTACTACTATTACCACCACTACCACTACCACTACCACCACTACCACTACCACCACTACCACTACCGCTACTGCACTACTAGTACTACTACTACTACTACTACTACTGCTGCTGCTACTACTACTACTACTGCTACTACTACCACCACCACTACCACTTCCACTACCACTACCAATACCACTACCACTGCTACTGGTACTACCACTACCACCACTACCACTACCACCACTATTACTACCTACTACTACTATAACTACCTACTACTACTACTACTACTACTACTACCACCACCACTCCAAGTACTTGGCTGCTGCTGTCACTTCTGCTGTAGTGCTGCTGCTGCGAATGCTAGTCTGCTAGTACGACGGCGACCACCACAACTTCCGCGACTACTGACTACGAGGACGACGAACCCCTGCACCAGCACCATCATCTCATTACGTTTCATTCACATCATCTTCTCTTAGCTGTTGCGGCTGCTGTGGTCGGACGTGTGATCAGGACAGGTCCTCCCAAAAGATCTCTCAATGCCCCTGCTCTTCCCCTCACCCCCCGAGTCTGCCTGCACTCCCGAAAGGCTAAGCTTCTTGAAGGCGTTCACCACCTGGCGCGGATGCCGGGGCTGCCGAAACCCTGACATTCCTCTACACTTTACCACCCGAACTCTGACCTGCTTTGGGGCGAAAGCGGTCCCGAGTTACTGTTACTGGATCCGGCACCACCAGGAAACAACCAAAGACTGAAGCCCGACATCGGCTCGAAGCCTTCCGAAAGAATCAACTAGGTGGTCAAAATCTTGTTGGCAAGAACTTCGAAATGCAACTTTCCCTGCAACTGCTCAACCCTGTAGGCCTGCGTAACAGCTCGGCTGAAGTCTAGGTACATCCACCAAGTCAGCAGTAAGGAGTGGCTACTCAAGAACATGACAACCAATACCAGAAGCAACAAGACCCGAAAGCAACCATTTGTTGCTGAAAAAGCAGGAAGTACATATTTGCCAGTACCATCTTGAACTACTCGGAGAAAATGGTATGACGAGTAGTAGGAGAAGCAGTAATCGGTCTATCAGCAGCAGCCGCAGCCGCAGCAGCCGCCGCAGCAGCCGCCGCAGCAGCAGGAGTAGCAGTCGTCGTTGCCGGTCGTCGTCGGCGATCGTCGTCGCGGTAGTCATGGTTGTAGTAGTCATCGTAGTCGCAGTCGTAGCAGTAACAGTAGCAGTCGCAGTAGTAGTAGTCGTCGTCGTCGTGGTGGTGGTAGTGGTAGCAATAGTGGGAGCGGTACTAGTAGTGGTACGTGCAGTGTAAGGACGAGTAGCAGAATAGTCGTAGTCGTCATTGTCGTCATCGCCGTTGCCATGCGTCGTCGTGGCGGTGCCTGGCCGTCTACCAGTATAACCCCCCAGCCCTGCTCGACTCCATCGCTGACCTGTGCATGTGGGCTAAACTGTACGGTCATACGAACCTCGAATGCTCGAACCCCTGTATGAAACACCTAAACCGAAAGAGAAAACGAGTAGCCCTTACGACACCCAAACCCTAAAGCCATAAACCTCAAGTCCTGAAGCCTTCAAGCCTTGCATAAAACAGCTACAACCTGGAGACCTGGAAAACTCGAGGAGCCTCCAGGTACTTCGTCCCGGTGGTATTCGTGACGCTCAGGGAGCCTTGTCGCTTCGTTTTCCCAATCTCCAACTGGACCGAAGGTACTGTTCTGAGTTTCTTTAAGCTTCGCAAGCTTCAGGGCTTGACGGAATCAGGTTGAGGATTTTAGGGTGTTGGGGCTAAGTTAACACGTAATACCTGCCTGGGGCTGGTTGCAGTATGCTTGGCAAAGCGCAGACCCTTGACCCCTTATGAAGGATGTGCACTTCCAACTTTCATCAAATAGTCCTTCACGGAGGCTGGGCACTGTTCAGGATCTGGAATTCCCTTAAACCTGTGAGCTGTAAAGCCCTAAACCACAAACTAAGCCGTAATTACACCCCTCCGCACAGCAGCATCTCGTTTAGGCTCTAGATATGTTTGGACAACCCGAAATCTTAACACCCGACATCCGACCACACTCATAGGTGTTGCAAACGTCTACATTCTAGATCTGTATACACCTGCATGTCACATGACGGTGTTTGTGAAAATTACCCCAGGCCTGTTTAGAATGAAGATCATTCTGAACGTAAGGCCTGCATTAGGTGTCACGCCCTTCGAAATGCCGCATCGACATAAGTGGCCAGATTCCTGTAGCAGTGTGGAGCTACAAAACCCCAGGCCAGAGGCACGGACGTCGCACGCCAGATGAGTCGGGTGAAATGGGGACAGGCATTTGCTTGTCTGCATCCTGATGCAAAAAGATGAACAAAGATTTGAGGGCTTTGGTGGGCGGTCCAGGATTGGGCAGGTCGGGTCTATAGACTCTGGGCCAGCATCGCCTGCTACACTAGCCGCTCTCCTGGTCGACCTGCTACGGGATGTGACTGGCAAGAGCGCCAATTTCAGAATGCGAGTGCAGCGCAGCTCGCAACATTTGCATGAAGTGCAGCGATACGTCAGCGACCACATCAGACACGGAGTCGAACTCGCTGTAGCTGACTGTAGCTAGTACGATCCTGCTTAGCAGTACCTGCAACACTCTGTCGTCTTTGCCACCTTGCTGCTTCTGCTGGCCATTACAAGATGAAGAGCTGGAGGCTGACGATGAAAACCCCGAAATAAAACCTAAACGCGAAAGCACTGGAAGCCTTGTCCAGAAGAAACCTGAAGCGCTAATCTGTCGCTGCCCAGCTAAAACTGCCTCGGCGGCAAGGGCTTCCGAAGCTGCTGCTGCCTGCGGAAACGGCGCCTTCTGCACACAAGGACAGAGGTACAGGGCTTTCTAGGGCTCTTCTTGGGCCCTTATGTTTTTTTGTTTGGGTACTCCTGCATGGCTGTTACCTCCTAAGAGCCTAAAAACAGCTTAGGGTCGAGTCTATCCTCAAGCACTCAAGTTGTACACCGGTGACGCATGGAACACATAGTCATCATAAAGAAGTCCGCACCAGTACCAAAACCTCGCTTCGAAACCCTGTAAAACCCCGTTGAAATTCTGAGAGAGCGGTCGCATCAGTACCAGCTTCAGCACCATATGCATCGCTGCCGCTATCATTGAATCATGGTGATCAAGCCATGGAACCCCAAACCCGGAACCCTAAACTCATATGTACGCCCCAAACTGACCCTAGCGTCCGAATCCTCAAACCATAAGTCGGGCCTTTGCTCCTTTGCTTTGACAGAGCGTGTGCTTCTAAAGCCGGGTCTGAGTGGGCGGCGGACCGATCCTAAGTACTTACATACTTTCCCAAATCATAATAGCAAGTCCTATTATAGAAACCTTGCTTTCTACGATTTTAAGTACATAGGACCTCTTGGGTAAGGATGCCCCCGGCTTCGAGGTCTGGGAATGGGTGGAAGAACTCCGGCTCCAGTGATGAGCCATCTAAGGGAGGCGTCGCAAGTAGATGATAAATAGGATTTCAGTTCGGCTCATCTGTGACCCCACCTCAGACCCAAGAGGTTACAGCTGAAATCTGCCCCGAAAGCCCCAAGATGGCAGGAGCTTGGAAGCTGAGAGCCCCCGCGCGCAAGAACCCAAAAACCCCAAAACACCCAACACCTCAACCCGAAATCCTCGACCCTGAACCTCAACCCCTGACATGACTTCCCTCAACCGCAACTCTACCCGAACCCCTTGGCCCTTAACCCACAAAGGTGCCTCCTGGCAAAGTGGCGCACTGCTGCCAGGTCCTGATAATGTAGGCTTCTACATTCTGATCGTCATGAGTGCCACTGAGGATGCGGTTGCCGCATCTGGTGGACATGGAGAACACCATTGACGGTGCTGCTGCTTGTGATGGTGATGATGATGATGGTGGTGATGATGACGATGGCGATGATGATCGATGACGATGTAGAAGATGATGATGATGATGATGCTGCTGCTGCTGCTGATGATGACCATGGTGACGTTGATCCCGATGCTGACCATGATGCTGGCCATGGTGGACATCAATATGATCAAGGTGGTAGTGATGAATTGGCGTTCAGCAAGCTTAGTTTTGTGGCTGTCGATGTGTTGGTGACGCTGATGATGATGACGGCGATTGCTGCGCTTCTGGGCGTTGCTTGTTGGCCTTGCTGAAGTAGACTGGCTATGGCTACGGCTACCGCCATCGCTCCAATTATACTTTTCCGCTCGAGGCGACAATCCTCTCAAACCTGCGCTCCAAACCGCAAACCATGACGGTTGGGCCAACATGTGGAGATGGTGTCGTTGACCTGTCGGCCACCACATCTTGGAGTAAGGCTGTAGGGTTTTACGGTTTAGGGGTGGGGGTTGAGGCGAGTTTATAAGCCTCAGCATTCACTGGACTCAGCTAAGATTATGGGATCATTGCAGCGACGGTCATGGCAAGGTTCGCACTGAAACATCACATGGATTGCGCTGGAAACTGTGATATAATCTGACAGCAAGCGCTGCTGAACGCCAGGCAATGCTCGTTGGAAAGATGGGTTCGAAGTACCCTTATCCATCAGAGCCTGCACAGGGTATCCTGAAAGGCCCTAGACAGTTCGATTAATCCTGGAATGGCGGACCGATTGTGTTAGTGGAGAAATCCGGCCGTTAGTGGTAGGATTGTAAACAGAGGCATGAGAGAATCCCACAGAGGGTTCTCGGAAACTTATGGGTCCCTGTTTCGGGGAATCCTGACAATGAGAATATAGGGATCTTACGCTGCTCTGGTTCCTTGATCTGAAACTCCCGAGTAGTAGTGCTGATGGGACGCACCGAAGCTATCCCGGTCATCACTGGCCGTAGCGGGGGTGCACTTGAAGTGCGTGGAGGATTGGGTTTCGGTTCTAGGGTCAGGGGTTGAGTTTAGGGTGCATTTAGGGTTCAACGGTTTCGACTCTCACACTCGCACCAGGCAGGCAAGGCTCCTCGTAGTTCGATTCAACGGTTTAGGTTTCGGGCTGTGGGATTTAGGGCATCGTCTAAGCAACCCGTGCCCATCCCTAGTGAATGCAGCCTAATGTTGGCTGCACAAACCTCGTAGCGAAACCTAAACTCCGAACCTCCCCACTGCTGGCTGGCCAGTGCCCATCGGTCCAGGATGGCCTCTGGCTGATCAGTAGAGGCTGCAGGAGTGTGGGGTCTGGGAGTTTGGCAAGTCTTTCACGGTTCTCTGAACAGTCTGAACAGTGCGTCTGGTCACAACCCCACAAGATTTTTTACATTTGTCATGGGAAGCCTGGAACACAGACGTGTTCTAACGACCAAGCTCTTGGATCACCTGGATAGCAAGATGGGTGCGGGATTCTGCACCGTAAGTGTGAGAAGTGTCGCTAAGACCGCTAGGAGACGTGGTGCAAGATTTCAGCCATCAGCCGACATCCCGTAGAGGAAGCACTAAGGCATCGAGCTTCTCCTCTGTGATGGATAATCGATTCCGGAAGCAACAACAGATATCAAACATCATCACAGTCTCAAAAATCCTGGCGGCCAAACTGATTCTCAGTCCCGGCTTTCACATCGTCTTTTGCATTGTTCACGATATTTTGCTTTTCAGATCCGTAACCCCTGCTCTTCAAAAGGCATAGCTGCATAGCTAAGAGCCCTGCCCGCCGTGTCCTCCGGCTCTGTGGCGCTCTCGACGACGGCTTCTTGGGGATGTTCTTGATCCGACAGCATCGGCAAGAGCTCTGCATCGCTGGACAGGGGAGTCGCCTCTTTGTCGACTGCCTCTGATTCTTGATCTTCCTTCCCCTCCTGCTTCCCGGAGTCCTCCGGACTTAAGGTTCAAGGTTTTCGGATTTCTAGGGTTGAA
Organism: Symbiodinium necroappetens; assembly: GCA_905231915.1. NCBI lineage: Eukaryota > Dinophyceae > Suessiales > Symbiodiniaceae > Symbiodinium > Symbiodinium necroappetens. The sequence goes on along the minus strand of CAJNJA010011204.1, from coordinate 7,639 downwards.
GGACTTTTGGCTTCCCGGAGTCCTGCTCATCCACGCTCAACTGAGGGCTTCCTGGAGCCTCCTCCAGCTGCGCAGCTGTCTCTTCCAGGATGGAGGTCGTTCTGGAACGCGTCAGCTTCAAGTCCTAGTTGCTGAGCCCCCTGGCCCAAACAGGTTGTAGTTGAGTTCCAAACCCTTCAAGCCGGGTAGGACTGTTGCGGACCGTCCCCCAAAAAACAGCACGACCTTACCAAAGAAAGAAAGGAAGAGGACTACGCAGCAGTCCTCCTCGGAGCTGAGCTCCAAAGGCTGGCTGCGCCCCCTGCAAAGCTCGGGCTCCTGGGAGCAAACACGAACAGTATTCAAAATGGCTCATTCATCCCTATGTATCTTTTTTTGCAGTAATTGTCATGACAGCCCCCGAAAAGATGAACCGTATATACCCTGTCGTTCCATTATAAGATATAAAGAGTCTAGACGAAGCCCCAAAAACACCGTATGTTCAAGACTCTGAAAGAGCTCAGCTCGGGCTCCTGGGACCAAGGCCTGTTCTTCCGCTTCCCTTGCCGAGGCTGCGTGCGCCGAAGACTCGGCCAGGAGATGCTCCGACGATCCGTGGGCCCATCCCTGACCTGGCTTCTCGCTTAGGGCCTTACGGCTTTGTGGAGTTTAGGGGCTTGCATGGGGGGTTTAGATGTTTTGTTCCGAGTGCACTCGGGGCAGCGACAGGGGGCACGGCGTGTAGGAATGTAGGTGCGTGTCAAGCCAGCCAGACAAACGGTGCATGACTAACTGGCTGACTGACTGACTGGCTAACTGCCTGGCAGCCAAACAGACAATGAACCAGCTCTGACGACGTAGACAAAGCGTCTTTCAAACTAACACTTAGATGACAGGAGCTACGGTGCGTTGGACAAGCAAGAGCAAGGCACAACTGATCTCAGCAGATCCGTTGCATGACGGATGACTTAGTGGCAGCATAGACTCGATTCGATTGAATGGTTCGACAGTCCTAATTTGCATCGTCTGACGTCTCATGCGTAATGAGAAATGAATACATCTTACCTCTGTTGGGCATTCGCCTTGCAAAAAAACGCGTTTCTACACCTGCCGGGTCTACTCAAAGTCACGGTTGTAGCCTCATTCCTCGAACGAGGCGATGGACGAGGATCTCCTGCAGTCCTTCGGCACTGTAGGGTTACAAGGTGGCGCAGCCCTACACTTTTCAACGAAAGACCCGACGCCGCGCAAACTGATGACTCGGGTACTCCATGTCTTCCCTCCTGTCCTTGCATGTGCTGCCGCCAGCTCCTCCCCATCAGCTTGTGCAAGGCCTTCACTCGCCACACACAATGCCCATATTCTGGTAAGCTCCCGTTTCCTGTTCCAATAAATCTTCCGCTAAGTCTAACAAACAACCTAACAAACAACCCTCACAGGGCATCTGCCACCCTGAACCTTTTTGCATCCAGGACTCTGTTCGCCAGCCGGGAAAGCGCAACAACCCTGAACCTAAACCCTACAAACCCGTTCTGTAAATGAAACTTCTGCAGCTACATGGAAGTATTCTCTGGAGCGAAGAGGGACTTTCTGAACATGCCTGTGTCGACATCATCGCCGGGGGGCACGAGCCCTGAAGCTGTCATCGATGCATTTCAACCCATGGTTACAAACAACAACATGTGCTGTACTACAGTTCGTGCGCCATGCTGACCCCAACCCCTGAACCCTTTCCACCAAATGCTAAAGCCACCAAGCCCTGTAGTGGCCTAATGCATTCATCTGGCCGCTGTGTCGGCGGAGTCTCTCTCCGTGCCCACCTGCGGCGACTTCGCCAGTCGGCGAGGGGTCTCCTCCAGCCGGCATGGGGCCTGACCACCAAGGCTTCATGTGGTCTCAAGTGTGAGTTTAGCTTGAGGTTAATTTAGCTGCCGGGACAAAATGAGATGCTGCTCATTGGTGTCCAGTGAGCAACGCACCGGTCCCTAAACGAAGCCATTCTCGCTGGCTGGTCAGGCAGGATCCTAATTGTTCAGCGCAGGTCTCAGCCCACCTGCAGGCTCACCTTCACCGGCCGGCATCAGGCCTGCATCCACAAAAGCCCAGGTGCTTGCTTCCGTTATTTGGTTGGGGGCTGTGCGTTCTTGTATGCCCTTGCAACTTAAACCTCCGTCTCAACTCACGGCCGGCTACGGCCACACAGTTGCGAAGGCTCTTGAAAGGAGAATGCCAGGTATCTCCCATCTCCGTCCAATCAGCCTCCGACGACCTCTTCACCACCCGGAAGGAGGCCTGCAAGCCGTGTCAGCAGAGCATAGCATACTGCGCCTCCTGCTGCTACTACTAAGCAGAAGAAGATGCAAGAGAAATGAAATAGCACTAAAATGCACTAATGTTTTACAGTAGTAATAACAAAAAAATTCATGATACTAATACCAATGATACTAGTAGTAGTAGTAGTAGTAGTGGTGGTGGTGGTGGTGGTGGTGGTAGTAGTAGTAGCAGCAGCAGCAGCACCAGTAGCAGCAGCAGCGGCGGCAGCAGCAGCAGCAGTGGCATCAATAAGAACATAAATTTAAGTAGCAATACATCAGTCACAGGCTCCAGACATGTGCCTGGAGCAGCTGGCGTCACGTCCTGCCAAGGTTTTGAGAAGCAAGCTAATTAAGTCCTTGTCCTTGTCCGGTAAAAGAAACGTAAGTTGAAACCAAACTGCAAGCACCAAGACTGAGTTCTGAACTCTGCGAACTCCTGGCCCTGAAGTCTTAACATCACAATTTCGAGGACCATTGAAACACGCTGAACCCTAAAATCAGATATTCAGAGCATTACACGACCACTGGGCGCATCCGTCCTCGTGCTTGCTCGTGGCCGTGCTGGCATCTGGGGCAATCATTGTCGACGAAGTACGCTCTCGTTGCCTGTCACCGAAGAAAGCACACACGTCTGAGTTAATACACGTGCAATAAAACTATGCAGACGTTCTGGGAAGGGGGCCGCGCGGTTTGACGAAAGTCGTTCTCCCGAGAAACCACCTCCGGGATCCACAAAGTCAATCTGGAGGCAAGCCCTCCGTCCAGAAGCCCTGCCACAAGAAGGAAAACCCACTAAGTTCGCGACACGCTGGCTCGCATGCTCCACAATCTTCACCTGAGATCCCCTGTATGCAAGTCGATGTTAGGCTCGATAAGGGCCCTGAGATCTCCGCGAACAACTTCAAAACCGACCAGAGCGCCCAGGACCTGGGAGCCAGGTCTGGGGTTCAGGAATGCTCAGGGTTTGGCTGGATATGGGAGTTCAAAGGCATGGCACCGTGTCTACGGCTTCATAGTTCGAGGCTTAGGGAACAGGCTCCACATCCTACTCACAGTATGTCCTGATGCTGACACTTCCAACATGGACTGAGCTCGTGGCTCCCAAATGTCAGCACTGTCAATCATCGCCGACACAATGGTGCGGTTCTGGTCCGTGTTCTCCAACTTCAGAATACGAACCTGCATGAAGGGCGACCAGTCTTAAACTAGACATCAAACCAGCACCAAATGTGGTGGCACGAACAGCAGAACGGTCTGGGTTCCCTGCACACAAAGCACATAGGAATCCATAGTTGATCGGCAGGAGAAGCATGTCCAGTATCTGGCACGGCAAGTGAGTTTTTCAGGGTTTAAGATCTTGGGGTTTAGGATTTTAGTGACCAGGACCCGAGGAGCCGGATGTCCCTTTCATGCTGCATTCGATTCTGGCCTGTCCGGGATTCTGGCTGGGATTGCCCGAGTTGCCATTCTGCGTGGCACTATGCATCGTTTGCGTCTTCCTTCGCAAAGCATCGGACTGCATCCTTTGCGCTAAAGCTTTGGTCTTCACAGCAACCCGAAATCCTAGGTACCCCTTCGCTCTTGGCTATCCGACGAATTACTTGCAACCCGCTGTCACGGATCTCCAAACCCCAAGTGCGAATAACTTGATACCACTTTGACTGCATGCCGCAAACCACTACCCTAGACCCCATTGCCCGACAAACCCTTGCCATCCTTGCACTCTGTCCGCCGTCTATCCGTTACATTACAGTATTCTGTGATAACATCCTAACACTATCCTAACCATGGAATAGCTGAATAGCCTATGAAGAACTCCTACAATTCAGGCTCCAGGCACAGGCTTAGGACCCGCAATTCCTACACCCTCCCGAACCCCACATGAGTTCTAGAATCTAAAACTCTTAACCCCCATAACACCCAGAAAAAAAAAATCTAGTCCCAACGCTCAAACACAACCCAAACAATCCTTTCAAAGAAACCCTCTTATAACCTAGGTGCAGCCGCATAAAAGCACCCAGACTTTTCAAAACCATCTAAACCCCCTATACAGCCCATGATTAGAGTCAGAGCAACAGCACAACAACGGCTTCATCGAAAACTTGGGCCTGGTCTACTGCCCTGGGCGACTTGTTCCTGACTCTGGAAAACAGCCAAACCTGGCGGACCTTGGGGCAGTAGCCGTATAAGAGTGTTTAAAGTGTTGCTTCAGGCTTTCAACAGCATTTTGATGCGCTATGTTTGGAGAGCAGATCAAGCACTGGTTGCCGGCTTAGTACAGGGGCCCGAATAATTCGACTGCAGGCTTGGTTTGGTAAGTTTTACGCTCTAACACGTTAGGGAACACACAGGAATAGTATGCATCAGTAATTCAGATCCCCACGCCAGTGTGACAACACCCTAGATTGGGGGGGTTGGGGTGTACGGGATCGGATTTGAGGTTTAGGCTTGCGGAATACAAGCGACGAGAGCATGTGCCGAGGCCGGAGCTATAAGGGTGATGACAATCCACATAGCTAAGTTTGCCGCACAAACCTGCAAAGGTGCAGAAAACGAGTGTGCTGGCTGTCCCATGGCCTATGCGACAAAAGACTCGTTCGTCGTGCGGAAGACAAACAAGTGGCCAACATGCGAGACCATGTGACGATGTGGTTCACCCTGGCTTCATCAGTGTTCGTGTTTGTGTGGAACAGAACTGTGGAGGTGATGATGTTGTTGAAGTTGCTCAACTGCTGATGAAGTGACGACTTAGCACTCTACTGAGACTACTGGTGCCTGCTTCTACTGCTGCTGCTGCCGCTACTAGCACTACCACCACAGCCACCGGCTGCCGCTGAAGTTGCTCCTGCGACGACGCCGACTGCTGCTCGAGTGATGCTGGAGCTCTCGAATCAGACCAGAGCTCGCGCCCGAACCCCCGTGGCCTCCCAGTACCATCCATTGAGCATCTGAATGACAATGATCTCACGCACCTCGGTACTTGGGATGATGGAAACCCGGGAGGTGCCCAAAGGCCGAACCCCAAACCTTTCTACCGACCTTTAATTGGAAAAGGACTTGTCTCTGTCGTGGAAAAAGCGAAGAATATCCGCTGGGACAGCGGCCATGAGTCCGGCCTGGCCCGCCAGCAGAAACCTGAGAGCAACTGCTGCCCCAGGATTCCTTTTGAAAGGGTTTTATGTAAGGATTCTGCGAAAGGAAGGCGTTTTAAGTGCGGGTTCAGGGTTTCTCTAAGAGGGGCTCTTGTCAGGGCTCGATAAGGGTTCTGAGGCTTCTCTGGGACTGAAGGTTTAGGTCATTAGAGGTCTGCGGTTATTTTCTGGATTTAGGGATTCGGCCGTGTGCTGCAGGGCTCTGTCGCTCAAGCTGCAAGCGCCAAAACAGGCACTCAACTCGCCAAAGCCAAAAGCACTTGCATCCTTAACCTCTTCAACTCGTGCAGAGAGCTCCCTTACAAGGCTCCTATGCAGCTTTAACTCCCAAACTCTCACAGAATCCCCCCAAGTCCCCTCATTCAAGGACTATTATTTACGGTAACCCAGGAAACTGGCATGCAAACTCGATGGTTCCCTGAACCATAAGCCCTGGTTCTTAGGGCTTTTTCGGTGCCGGGCTTGGGCCTTGGGGACGCAGTCGAGAATGTCTGACAGCTGAGCTGCCCCCCGATCCAAGCCATACTGTCGTGTCACTGTGACTAGAGGATGACGGAAGATAGTAGGGGCTCACGAATTAGATTAGGCTTTGTTGGGTTGCAGTGGAATGTCATCACAGCTGTTCAAATCCCTGTATGAGTTGGTCTGAAGCCTAATGCCATGCTTTCTTCATTGATCCGCACAACGCAAGCCAGTGGCCCTAAATCGTGCGGCACTGACGTTCGGGAGTGTCCGGTGAGTAAACGACTCCTCATAGGAATTGCGACAGGGTCGCTTCTCGAGACGCTTTACTCACAGACTTCACAGGTCTGAAACTCCAAATTGAGGCAGTGGCCAATACCATCGGAAATTATCCGCCAGACAGTCTGGAATTTCGGTCACCTGCAGGGAATTCTCAAACCGCCCCAGTCCGCAAGCTTAAACCGAGCCAAGCCCAACTTGTTGTATCGCACACTAAGGTTGGATCCCAAGCCGAAAATAGAAACCTCCGTCTGGCCCAAAATTCACACACAGGTGTATTCATGTGTATCTACTCATCGTTATGTGTGTGCATAAACGATCTACATGTATATATATATATATACACATAGTAGGCATGTACACGGAAGTTGGAAGTACGTGAATGCATCTGCAAATCTACAAAGATTCATGCGTGCAAGATGTATACAAGTATATGTAAGTGTATATATATATATACATGTAAATATAAATAGAAACATAAACATAAATATAAATGCAAATACACATGTAAGAGCAAGTATATATATATATGTGTGTGTGTGTGTGTATGTGTGTGAGTGTGTGTGTGTATATATATATATAGATTACATTTGTGTACGTGCATTTGCAGATATGTAAATATGCGCTAGTGTGCCATGTATGCGTTCCTGTCCGTGTCTGTGTGCTAATAACGCATCCATGCATGCACGCATGCACGCAGGCATGCATCCATGCACGCAGCCATGTATGTAGGTAAGCATGTATGTGGGGGTGTGTGTCTGTGTGTATAGATGTATGTACGTAGGTGCATGTCTGCATGCACAGGCGTGTATGTGTGCATCTATGTATGCATGTAGGTGGGGTAGGGTACGGCAGGGTAGGGTTAGGATAGGAAGGGTGGCGTAGGTAGGTAGGTAGGTAGGTAGTCAGGTAGGTAGTTATGCACATATGCCAATGTATATACGCATGCATGTAGAAAGATGTGTACGTATGAATGCATGCTGGTTATGTGTTTATCCATACACGGCTACAATGCTACACTTACATTCACCGGTATGCGAGCCTTCAGAATGAATCCGAATCTGGAGGGTCGTGGCTGACCCTCTGCGCCGTTCACACCTCAGCTACAGCCAAAGACATCCAGTGCGTGCTGTCTGTATGTACGTATGTGTATGTGTATATATATAGATATATATATATATATAGATATATATATATATATACATATTATATATATAATTTATATAAACACATACATATATCCTTTCCATTATATACATTTATATATACATGTGTATACACATATGTACATATATGTACATATTATGTGTATACATCTATATATATATATATGTACATATGTATATAAGTATATATATATACATATATACACATATATACATATACATATATATATATGTATATAATTGTATATATACACATACAAAAAACATATATATATACACATACATA
>CAJNJA010011203.1:0-13783 GCA_905231915.1 Symbiodinium necroappetens | reverse complement strand
CCACCCCCCCCCCCAAAAAAAAAAGTAAATAAATAAAAGCGACAGGATTCTGAAGTGCTGGGCCTTCGCCAAGAACCCGTTCAGGGTCAACGTCATGCCGCAGGGCCAGCAGCGGCTTAATGCAACAGGGGGGGTTTAGGGTGTAGGGGTTTAGGGTTTAGGGTTTAGGGTGTTTCTTCGCGGCTTTTTTCGTGTCAGGGCCTCGTGTTTTTGTTTGGGTGTACCTGAACTTTAGCAGATTTTGTTTAAGGGCTTTGGTGTTTTGGGTTTTTGGGGCTCCAGGTTTTGAGCTGGATGAGTAGCGGGATGTTTTTAATTAGGGTGTACTAAGCAGCTCGTGGAAACTTAGCAAGCAGTGTAAAGGTAGTAAGTAGGGTCATGTACTCCACGGTACACCGCCCCAAAGTTAGGGTACATATAACCGCGCCATGTCATCGAACTGCTACGCCTCATGATCTCTTTCGAAGCCTGTCCAGGGTGTTTGGCACGGAGTTGAGGGGGGAGGAGTTGAGAGTGGGAGTCCCAGAGAGTTCAATCTGGGGTTTTCTCAATTGGTGCGGTAACCGGGGTCCTCATGAATTTTCGTATACCTTACTGGAAGATGGAGGATGCCTTGACAGGAAGCCCATGAATCAGAACAGAGCTCCCTTAACTATCGGTCACAATTACTAGCCATGCCATCACACACACACGCACCGATAGATATGTTGAGAGCCGAGCAAAACGACTGCCAACAAGATCGAACAAGCGGATCTTCAAGGACATGCATGGCTCAGATGCGTGTTTGCATAATTTGGCATACAGCCGCACACATTTAGATTGATTTACGTGGTAGGCTCACACAGCAAACTGCCTTAGCGCTTTCATGCATCCTATGCATCCGTCTGTGGTTTTTGTGTGTATCGCTTGGTCTGCCTTCATCTATGAATCTATGTACACCGAATAGAAAGTAGAGAGACAGATGGCTACATTGATGGGCCGGTAGGTAGTTAGATAGATAGATGGATGTAGCAGTTGGACAGATTGGTAGATGAATAGCCATGTGCATACGTGTGTGCATACGTTTGAACGCACTCGCACCCTACATGTTTCGTAATTATCTCCTGTCTCTGAATGGCGCACTCATGTTTGCCACTTTGTTTACCCGTGACCTTTTTCTGTAGCAACTCGAAAGTACTTTGTTCGCAAGAGAGTGGCTTGGCCGGGATCTTGCGTGGGACCGGAAGTGCCGTTAGACGGCATACACCAGCTCAGGTGGGTGAAGAGCGACACGCTGGGCTTGCTGAGGGATCGCGGTGGCAAGCTGATCGTCACACGCCCGGCCAGGGAATACCCAAATGTGGCAAAGATCCTTGCTACAAGTTGCAAGTATGTTCAGGTTTACTGTTCAGCGGGGCATGGCAGCTTGGTGGGAGACTTTTTGTTTGTTTCCGTGTATCGCACATACTACCTGAGCCTGTCGCCTGTCTTTCATTTGCTCGATGTACCCTGTTGTAGTTATACCGAAAACCTGTTCTAGTTATGAACACCCCCAGTAAACCCTAATGTCCCCAAACACTTACTACCCATAGGCCCCCAAACAGTTCCTGTTTGGGATTACCTTATAGGATTCTTATTATAAACCACAAAAAATAAACCACAAAAAACAGGAACTACTCAGGGGAATATGGGTATAGTGGAGAATCCAGGATCATCGCGCGCTGGCTGCACGGCAAGCTCCCCAAAGAGGCGAAGCACTTCAAGTTCACGAGCCTGAAACTCTGGATCTTACATTCAGAGCCATTTGTTATGATTTGTTTTTTGTGTACACCCACAGATCGATCAACCCTAAACCCTAAACTAGGGTTTAGGGTTTAGGGTTTTTTTTTGGTTGAAGGGGCCGGGCTCATAGTAATCTTGAGCATCCCGAACAATCCTTGCTTGTGTCCTTTCATGGTGTCCTATGTTCCTCCTGGAAGTAAAGGGCTGTGAACTGCATACAACCCCAAACCCTTAACCTGGTTCCTTTGCGTGAAACCCTAAACCATAAACCATATAAGCCCTGTGGTCATAAGGAACTTGAACTGCAACTATGCAGCGCGGCGGCACCGAGATGGAAACAATTTCGGCCCTTCGATGATCAAGGCGACACCTACACTGCAAAACTGGAACTGGGCTCTTGTTCGGGGATTTTGTTTAAGTTACCATAATAAAGAAACCATATTATGTAAAATTGATCCCCATTATGGTAACTTAAATAAAAATCCCCTAACAAGAACCCAGGGAATGTAAGTTTTGGGGACTTGGGGTTCAGGGTTTCGGGTTCTTCTTAACTAAGGGGTTTAATCTAAGTTACCATAATAAAGAAACCATATTATTTACTATAGACCCCTATTATGGTAACTTAAATTCAATCCCTTAAACGAGAACCTAGGGTTTCGGGTTGAGCATGCGTTTAACTGAGCATGAAGGCTTTTGAGCTGAGCAGTTTGTTTGGAGTTCAGGTTTCAGGTTTGTCATGTTCATTTGTTCACTACATAGCCTAAGGCCTAAGGGTCCGAGTATCCAAATAGTAGGGTTTCAAGGTCCAAAAACCACTCAGAGTATGGATCTGGGGACTTAAAACCTTATTATTTGGGTATTCGGACCCTCTGGGATAGCCCTATCCTCATGTCTAGTCGTGCCCTTATCCGTTTGCAAAGCCGGGTGTCGTGCTCAACATGCTGAGGAATGTCTGCGTTGAGATTGTTCGTGCTGGTCATATAGGGATAGCCCCGACACAGATGCGGAAACCTCGGTTCGTTGATGCTGATTCCGTTGTTATCTTCGCAGTTATTTTTTGGTGTTACAGTTCGCAGTTGTTGGGTGTGGATGCGGAGGTGTTATCGGTGGTTGCGTTTGTGCAGCTGTACGGGTGCTGGTGCTGGTTCTTGTGGCGGTAGTGTAGCTGTGGTTTCTGGTCGGTTGATGTGGGTTTGGGTTTAGTGCGTAGTTCGGTTTGCGGCCTTTGATTGTCTTCCCTCACCTTCGTAGTTAGTATGAACCGCATAGGCTCTATAGACAAGCTCTGGGCCTGGGACCTAGCTTTCGGGTTCGCGGCTTATCCATTTCACTGGGGTTTATAGGTCGTCGGCTCGGGACCATTCACCCTCAAGCCCTAAACTTTCCCTAAACTTTAAGCCATGAAGCCCTTAACTCAGCCCCAAACCATGACACCCCTACAAGCAGGAGAACCAGAAAAGCCCTAAACCCCCTATCGCCTGTCTTGTCCGAGTTGTGAGAGCCCTATTGACCCCTTAAAGGAGCCCTTCAAGGAACCCTTAAGGGAACCCCTAAACCCTAAACCCTAAACCCTAAACCCTAAACCCTAAACCCTAAACTCTAAACCCAGCCCTAGAGGGAAAACACGTTGGAGGCTTTTGGAGACTACAAGGGCGGAGAGCTGTCGGTATGGCCGGAGGACGACAAGTCAACGAATCTCAAGGCACTTCCCTACGACAAGAAGGCAAGGCATTGAGAAATAGGTGTTTAGGGTTAGAGCGCCGTGCTCAAAAAGTTTAGGGTTCGAGGGTTTCTTGAAACCAATACTATTAAGGTAGGGATCCATAGGATCCTTGTCGAACGAATATTGTTTGGGTTCGTACACACGGTGTTCTGACATATCAATACATTTCAGGAAAGCTCAGATCATCCGGTGATGAGTTTGGCATCTAGGGTTCAGGGTTTGCTGGGTGTTGCGAAATACGATTTAGGGGCCAGGACTTCTAAGGTTCTGTAAGGGACTTCAGATTTTTGGGGGTTTATTTCAGCTTCTGGGTTTAAGGACTATAGGTCTGGGAATACAACATAGCGTAGACTTTACCAACCTTCGGGCTTGCATAGCCTGGCATTGTTGAAGGTTGACCTTTCGGAAGGCCGGGGAACCGACCGACATAGTATGTCGCAAGGCGAGTAGCGGTTGTTACTTGAGTGCGTAGCCGGACATGGGTGTAGTATAAGACTTATCATGTCCATATAGATGGGGTGTGTGTGTATACATATATTTACGCATGCATGTATGTATATGGAGTGGCGAGAGGCGGAGAAAGAGAGAGAGAGAGAGAGTGTGTGTGTGTGTATGTTTGTCGCAGAACAGCGTTTCTATTGCCGCTTGTGTATAGGCTGTGGAATTTAGGGGCATATGTTTCAGACGCACATACTCTTACATCCATCCACCCATCCACTCTTCCATTCATGCATGCATGTATACATACGTTCGTACGTACATACGTAAGTACATACATGGAGTACGTGCATTCGAAACTTCATTTATTAGTTCATTCATTGATTCATTCGTTCGTTCACTCGTTCGTTTTATTCCTTTGCTTGTTAAGTTTATTCCTTCCTTCCTTCGTTCACTAATTAGTTCTTTCATTGATTCGTTCACTCGCTCCGTCGTTCATTAATTATTTGATTCCTTTATTGGTTCATTCGTTCGTTCCATCATCCGTTCGATCAATCGTTCCTTCCTGCTTTCCTTCCTTCCTTTGATCATGTCATCATTTTTTCGTTGTTTCAGTCCTTGGTGATTTCCTTCATTCCCTCCTTATCCACTCACTCACTCACTCACTCACTATGCACTCTTTCATTCATTCATCAATTCATTCGTTTCTTCATTCGCTCAGTCGTTCCTTCATGTGTTATTTCATGCGGTCTTTCCTTCCTCCCATCGGTCATTCATTCATTCGTTCGTTCGTTCGCTGATTCATGCATTCATTCATTCGTTCATTCGTTCGTTAATTCATTCACTCATTCATTCTTTCTTTCGTTCATTCATTCACTCATTCATTCACTTTTCATTCATTCACTCATTCATTCATTCTTTCGTTCATTCATTCACTCGTTCGTTCACTCATGCATTCACTCATTCATTCATTCATTCATTCATTCAGTCAGTCTTTCACTCACTCATTCTTTCTTTCATTCACTCACTCATTAGTTCATGCATCCATCCTTTCATTCATTCGTTCACTCCTTCATTGATTCATTCATCCATTCATCCTTTCATTATTTCATTCACTCACTTTTTCATACTTTCTTTCATTCAGTCACTCGTTCACTCACTTATTCATTCACTCACTCATTCACTCATTCACTCACTTTTTCATACTTTCTTTCATTCAGTCACTCGTTCAATCACTTATTCATTCACTCAATCACTCATTCATTCATTCATCCATTCATTCATTCGATCATTCGTTCATTCGCTCATTGACATTTACATCATACTTTCATGCGCACAGGTATATATACATGTGTGTGTATGTGTGTACATATATATATATACACATACACGCGCGCACAGACTTGCTAGCTATCTATATCTGTCTTTCTGAGTCTCTATCTAACTATCTATCTATCTGTGTACACATACATATGCACACACACACACACTCATGCACGCACACACACACACACAGAGACACACAGACACAGACACAGACACAGACACAGACACAGACACAGACACAGACACAGACACAGGCACACACACACACACAGAGACCTGCGCACACACGCACGCACGCACACATGCAGTCATGCATGCTTGCACGCACGCACTTACACTCACTGATATATGATGCCGGTTCGGCCGTCCACCCCCGTCCCTCCATTGGTGGGCCGGCCCCCCTACCCCCAGCTCATGGTGTCAGTGCGTGGTGTGGTTCCTTTCGGGGTTTGGGCTGCTGCGGGTGTCTCCCGTGTCTTCTGTCCACCGTCCTGGTGACGAGAATCACTTTATTGGCCTCGTGCCGGGGCCACAAGCCCTAAACAGTAAACCCTAAACTCTAAACCCGTTTCCCTAAACCCTAAACTCTAAACCCAATAAACTAAACTCTGCCTTGTCTTCAGGTCACGTTGGACATCTCGAAGAACCTGGCGCTGTTTAACGGGAACACGGCCCATGAGGCCGGCAGTGGTCGGGCCTATGGGGTTTAGGGCGCCCGAATAGTTACCGAATATGATTTTGCCCTTCATGCCAACATGAGTCAAGCTTTGAATCCTATGACATAAACGGCCGAAAAGCTTACCCGAAAAGTCAAAACCTGGACCCTACAGTTGTTGGTGAATGTTTATCTCCTCAGCACCGCAGAGATGCACAAGAAGCCGATGTGGCGTGGTACACAGATGTCTCGTGAGCTTTATGGGGCTTGGGGGTTAAGGCTTTAGCATCCGATTTCTTCACTATCCTCAGCAGAAAACCCTCAGCCATCTTTAGCCCATACTTTGATCCTAGCTCCCATTGTTCAAACCCCGAACCCGAGGCCTTAGGCCCCCAAACCCTAAATCACAAACCGCAACTCCCAGACATCTAACTGTCAAGAGCTCAACCCTAAAACCCTAAACCCTAAGCCGTAAACCCTAAAACCCTAAAGCCCTAAAGCCCTCAACCCTAAACCCTAAAACCCTAACCCCTAAACCCTATAAAGCCTTAAACCGCAAGGTGGAGGACTTCGAAGGCAACCGCTTCTCGGTCGTGTACTTCACGGCAGGCTGCCATCCGAAGATGCCGGATGATGTGCGCAAGCAGTTGAATTTTTGACCACACCAGTAGGGCTTAGCTATGCTGTTGTTGTTAACTTTGCATTTGGAGCTTTGGTGGTTGTTGTTGTTGTTGTTGTGATGTCTGTATGAGAATTGTCTTTTTGCGGGTCCGAATTCAGGTGTAGCGGGTGAAGTGTTTCGAGGTCTTTCGGCGCTCGGAAATTCTAGGCCAGTTCGGGGTTTCAAGTTGTCGGGCGTTCTAGAGGTTAGTGTTGTACATGGCATGGGTAAGTCTTGCTACAGAAGATACTCTAGACTCATGATGACTGCGGACATGTTCAGGGCTCTTAAGACCAATTACTTGGGTCATGAGGAGCTCGTGAAGTTGAACCTGCTGCAATTGTATACTCTAGCAATTAAGTATTGCCCTGCATCTTAGTAAAGCTATCTGAGGTTCTTCTGGTATACTTGCATAGTGTGACATTGAGTTACTTACCCTTGTATGTGCAGGCACTACGTGCTGGCAAGGCTTGTAGTGTAGAAGCCTCAGTAACTGCTACTACTATTCTGTGGCAAATATTGTGTTTAACTAACCAATGTACTCCAGGACTCTAGTCTAACTACCCTAAACCCTAAACCCTAAAACCCTAAAACCCTAAAGCCCTAAAGCCCTAAAGCCCTAAAAGCCCTAAACTATGCTGGCCCCAACAGTACCTGGAACCCGAAAGCCTCCCGGCATGTCCTGTTGTGCACCCGCAGGAGCGGCACCTTGACCATGAGTTTAGCTTTGATGCTTTAGGGCCTTTAGGGTTTTCGTTGCATTCTTTTTTGCACGTAGCCCCTAAACTCCAAGATTCGGCGTTACGCCGTCGGAATGGTCGAACGAGTATCCGACTTCCAGAGAGCCAGTGGGACAGGTCGTGTGGTGGCGGGTTTCTCACAGTAATTGCGGAGAACACCACGTATAGTCATGGTCGTAGTTGTTGGTGTTCCAGGCAGTTCTTCCGAAACTATCTATTTTGGAATCTCTGCAACTACTAAGCTTATGTGCTGGAGATCCTGATTAGGTAGGCCAGTAGGTAGGTAAGTGTTTCACATCAACGGTGCCAAGGGCACAGCTCGACTTCATGCTGCCCAAGAAGGATGAAAACCGCTACTCGGTCCTCCGTGCGCCGACAGGATACCTGAAGGTCTGTTAGAATTTAGCTTTTTGGTTTACTTGTTTTTGTGTCTATTATGGAGGCTATTTTCAGGAGGGGGTTCGGACGTCAGCCCAGGATATTTCACCAAGACCAAGGGGAAGGGCCCTTCGCTGAGAAGCTGGCATGTGAAGTGAGTCAGGGCGAACCGTGTTCGCGTTACCACAAGGCATTCTCTAATAGTAGTGCTGCTGATGCTGCAGCTGCTGCCACTGTTTATGCTGCTGCCGCTGCTACTGCTCCTCACTGCTGCTGCTGCTGCTGCTGCTGCTGCTGCTGCTACTGCTACTGCTACTGCTACTGCTGCTGCTGCTGCTACTCCTACTCCTACTCCTACGCCATCTCCTCCTCCTCTTGCTCACCATCGTCATCAGCAGAACCATCAACATAATCATGACCAGTCAGCAATGCCATCGCCCTATTCTAGATTCTAGAGCATGGCCATTATCAGACCATGAATCTGACCCCTGATTACAAGCACCCGTTCCATGAACAAGGATGACAGCACGAATCCTAATGGTAAGGCCTTAAATCCCTGGAAGAAAAAGTAAAGCCCTGAAGCCCACTCCTCTAACAAAGACCAACTCCGTCAACCACAGACCCCCGAGGCTCTAAACCCTAAAGCCATGAAAGGAAATACAAAGCACCTACACCCGGAGCCAGCTAAGCCCCACCCAAAGCTCCTTCATGACAACTCCGACCTTGAAGCCCCAGAACGGTATTTGCAAATGATTCCTTGGGGCCTCGATCCCTGAGACCATGAAGAGAGTACCGAGGGCTCCCTTGACCTCACTTCCGGAGCCGACGGGTCTGGCGAATCTTCATCCTCCAGGCCGTGCCTTGTTCTCTCAGGCTTTTAGGGCTGCAGGGTATCGGGATTAGGGTTTCGGGATGTTTAGGATTTGGAAATTTGGGGCGGCTTGGGGCTTGGAGCTAGGTGTATGGGGTTGAGAGCCAATGGTGTTAGGCTTCACGGTGTGTACTGTTAGTTTTTGGATCGTGGGCTTGTGGGTTTTGGACTCAGGACGCGGTTTCTAGCTTATCGGTTCGCGGCTCAGGTAAGGGTCTTCAGGCTGAAGGGTTTGTGGGTTCATTCTTCCGGGTGTCAGCATCAAGGGTCTACAGGTTGGGTTCCGAGATGCCTCAATGGCTGTAGGATATGAGTTTCGGGGTTCAAGCCAAGGGCTCATGGGTCTCAGTCTCAGTGTTTGGGGTTTGACGGTTCAGAGCTTGAGATCTCATGGCGGATGATGATATTAATGACAATGATGTTTATTATACCTGATAACGGTCGCAAAACAGGTCGCAGTTGCAGCAAGGGCTATGGTGATGATTGGTGTTAGCAGCAATAATGTTTCAGGGTTCAGGATCAAGTCTCCGCAGCGGCCATGTCAGTCAGAGACACTTGAGGTCCAATGAAATTCTTACGTCCTGCCAGGAAGCACCCTGAACGCTGCAGCTCTTCGGGACTTCGTCCAGGGCCTGGGTCAGTGGGAGGCGCCCGGCCCAGGAGAAGCAGCACGCAAACCTGAGCCCCAGGATGTCTCGATGATCGAATGGTTTGGTTTTGGAGACGGTTCATTCCAGGGGCTGTTAATTGAGCCCCAGCCGAAACATGCTATCTACAGACTAATAGCCAGAGGTGCAGCGGGTTTCAGCTTCCTCTCACCTCACAGCAAGATGGAGGTAAACTCGCGAGAGGTTCGCGTCTCTTCTTCTTTCGATGATCATGACGTTTTAAAGCTATGTCGTATGCTTCATAGTAGGTCAAGGCTCCAATGTGGACAATGACTGACTATGACTGGCTCCTTTCTTGCGCGGCTGTTATACGAGTCTTATGTGTGTCTTATGCGTGCCGCTGCAGGTCCATTGCGATGATCAGCCCTCCCCGTCGGTCGGTGGCTCCCCAAGCCCGCTCGAACTCTCAGGTGCCCAAGACCGTCTTGGATGAGGCCACGGCCAAAGCACCCCAAGCCAGTGTTTCATTTCTTGACCCTTTGATGACATGGCTCTGAGAGAAATTCACGCATCGGCACCCCAGAGACAAGCATCTTGAGAGTGTCCTGGGTCCTTGAGGCACAGCCGGCGGTGGTCCCGTTCGACCACGAAGTGGAGGCCACTCAAAGTGGTTTAGACTTTCAGAAGTTTAGGTGTTGATGGGGCTAATGGGGTTTGGGTGTTTGGTCGTCGGGACGTGGCTTCTCTGATAGTTCAGGTGAGGATTGGGTTCGAGATTTTGAGGGTGTGTTGGAAAGTGCTGCATGGAAGCTTTCTGGGCCTTGCTCACGCTTCTTTACTATTTTGTATGCGGCGTGCATTTCGCCGCGCGCTATGCTGTATGCTTGGGGGCTTTAGGACTGCATGTGTTTGGGGGCGAAGGGTCTGAGACCACTTCAGGCTTGCTGGAGATTAGGTTCATGGGAGTGGGGTAGAGTTACGGGACTGGGAGCAGGGCTTGAGGTTTTGGGCTTGCACTGCTGTACAGGCTCGGGGTCAGGCGGAGTAGGGAGCGGGTTTTCAGGTCTTGGGCTTGCACTTCTGGTGGCAAGAACCAACACTAACAAGAACCTTATGATCCTCCCAACTCAACAACAAAGTGACAAGACCGAAAGCCAAAGTCATCCTACAACATGTGCAAATGTCCAGGGGAAACATACAAAGGAGGCCTGAACTCATGCAACAGAGAAAGTGGAACTGTTGTAAACACTGAGACACAACGCGAACGCAAAGTATGAATCGTGGCTCAAAATGCACAGAGGATTTCCCAGTAGGCCACCTGGCATTTGGTCACCAGCAGGGCCTGCAGCTTTACATCCCCACCCTTCAGCTTGTTGTGACAACCACAGGTGAAAGCCGCCCTCGAAGAGGTTCAGGAGGCCCGACATGTTTCTTGCAGCAGGCACTTGTTATTATCATAGGTACACTCGGGGTAGCTGTCGGACCTTATAAGATCTTGGTATCGGACGGGCCCCCTCAAATGCAGGCTTGGGCAAACAAATGCCAATCATCCGACGGCACCAGCACTTTCACAGAGGCTTTTCCAAACCTGCGCAGAACCAGGGAAGGTTCTCAAATGCCGTACTGAGGAGCGTGCCCTGGTAGTGCGCTGCAAGTGTAGGGTTGACAAGGTATTGCGGCGCCGGGCTAATCTTGCGAGGTTCATGTTTTTGCTTGACAGAACGGCCCCCGTCTGTTCAGAGCAGGCGTGCCTTTGAAACAAAAGACAGCGGCATAAGCTACCTTAGCCCAGGAGCAATCCTTGTTGGGTTCTGGGCTCCGTCAAGAGAGAGGTTTGCATGCGCAGCTTTTTGAAGTGGATCCATGTACATGCTCAGAGGTTGCAAAGCAGAGAGTATTTGTTGCCAGGTTCCACGCAACCCAACTATCCAAGCGGTGGTTCTAACTTTTGCTCCGCAACCAACTGTTACTTATAGGTCCAAAGGCTCTGAAGCATCCTTCTGACTTGGCGGGCTGCTGATACAAGAGCTTAGCAACCGTGACGTTCTGCCGCTTGAACTATGCGGAACCTCGTACTCTAATCCCGAGCCGCCAAGACTTGAAGACTAAACACCATACTTTCGACCTTGGAAGCTGGAAGCCCCAAGCCCTAAGCCCCACACGATCAGATACCCTACAACGGTGAGCCCAGCATGCTCAGGCGCTGCATCCTAACAAAAGCTTCTAAGCCCAGCCCCCTAAACCCCAAACCCCAAACAAAAGCATTCAACAGAACGCTAAACCCCTGCGCCCCTAAACCCTGCGCCTCTAGACCCTAAGGCCTCAACCCTTAACCCCGTACTCTGATATAAACCCCTAAACCCGAAAGCGCTAAACCCTCAATGCTGAAAACAACCCCCCCTAAACCTTAAGACGCTTAAGACACTTTCATGGCGGAAACGGTTTCCGCCACTCCGGCCAGCAGCCATGTCCATGAGGCCTCAGAAAGCCCCTTTGCGGGTTGTTCTCACGGACAAGATTATTGGAACATCTGTATGCCTACTATGACAGTAGGGCCTCAGACCTATAGGGCTTCGAGCACTCACAACCGAGAGTGCATCGTAAAGTGTTCGATGGCCTTCGAGTTTGTTTCGATCTTGAGTTCTGCTAGCTGCTAGCGACAGACCTCCAGAAGCTGCAGTTAAAGGTTGCAGCATTGATTCTGGGCAGGGAGTACAGGGTTTATGCTCCCCTGCAGTTTCTGAACTCGACCTCGCAGTGTGCTGGGAAGGTAGAACGAAGGGTTCTTGTCTCCTTTGCAGTGCTATGCTGCTTGAAATCAGGCGCCTTGAAATCAGTCATCATGCTGGGCCTGGGTCAGTGCTGAACTTTAGTTACCTTTGTGAGGAACGCATGCTAGTGCTACATGTTCAGGAGCTTCGTTTGAGTTCCATAACGATGAACCAATATTGATTACGATATCTCGCTGAAAATGCAGGTTTCGTTTTGGTCCTTGACAGGCGGGCAGCCAGTCGAGGCAGCGGACGTCGCCTGGATGATGTCGAGCCGTGGTTGCTGCGACACTTCCAAAACGACACGAAAAGATGGAACCTGGGTTTGGGGGTTTTCGGAGCTTGGTTCTGCTAGCCAAGCCTTGAGAGCATGATTTTGTTGCTCTTGTGGGGCATCAGTATTGCTCGGCTGCTTCGAACACGAGTTATCCTTCTTCCGTGCCATGCCACTTCCAGCCCCATTCCAAGACCGCCGCCATGGCCATCTGAGCCCCCGCCCCAACGTCCCACACAACAAGCATGAGAGAATAACCCAGAAGACAGGGAGACAAACTATGCTTTGTCATGAAGAGCTTTCTTCGTGACACGCGAATAGTATGCTGCATTGATCGGAAGGCTGTGGCTGAAGCTTTACTGACTACTAACTTCTGGCTGTTCCAGCTCTCAACTTTTTGGTTCCATAGGGGCGTACTCGCGCATGCCTCTTGCTTTGCTACTGCAGCGTATTCTCGTGCAGCCATCATTACTATTGCCCTACCACTTACGTGGCGACGAATGAGGGTTCGACACGCAATAAATGCTCTGTAAGGCGTCCACAGAGCAGTGGGCTGAGTTGGCTTTGCTCCGTGGCTGGGGCCTCAGGCTGGACTTGCGCTGCACGTCCGGTCTCACGAGCATCTCTTCACACGTGTACACAGCGCTGCCGAGTTCGGCCTCGTGCTGCTCAAGATCGTCTTTGCCATCGCCAACATCCTTCTTCCGGCCTTCTGGCCTGAATGTGATCACTTGATTGCTTGTTTCTTCTGCAATTTGTGATCGGTTGTCGTCATTGCTCCCATTCTTCCTCTGGTTATCATTGTTGCCACTGCTGCTATTGCCGCAACTCCTTTCTACTACAACAATTGTGACAACACCACAACAGCCCAAGCGCCCCAGCCCTAGCCCAAGCACCAAAACAACAGCACCAGAACCAGCAGCAGCAGCAGCCCCAGCAGGCCCCAGCAGGCCCCAGCAGCCTAAGCAGCCTCGGCAGCGGCAGCAGCTGCAGCAACCTACAACAATAATGACGACAACGACAGCAAAAACAGCAACAACAACAACAACTTCACCTACACTTGCAGCTTCAACTGCAACAAAGGCAACCACAACAGCCCGTACTCAGTGACAACAAGCACACCTGCATCTTGCAACTACAGCTCCTCCTGTGATTGCGACAACAACTGCTACTGCTACCCCCCCAACACGGCGACGACTGATATTAGTACTATCACTTATATTATTATTAGTAGTAGTAGCAGTAGTAGTAGTGGTAGTAGTAGTAGTCGTCGTCGTCGTCGTAGTAGTCGTAGTAGGAGCAGGACTAGGAGGAGCAGGAGGAGTAGTAGTAGCACTGGTAGTAGCAGCAGCAGCAGTCGTGGTTGTGGCAGTAGTGGGTGGTGGTGTTCGTCGTGGCAGTAGCAGTAGCAGTAGCAGTAGCAGTAGCAGTAGCAGTAGCAGTAGTAGTAGTAGTAGTAGTAGTAGCAACAGTAGCAGCAGCAGCAGCAGCAGCAGCAGAAGTGTGGTAGTAGTAACTGTAGAATAAGTTGTCGTTGTAGTAGCACTAGTGACTAGTACTCCCGTATGCCCTGGTCG